>JAYXIM010042648.1:0-23173 GCA_037575425.1 Anastrepha fraterculus
TTGAGTTTTATGATGTGCCCATCCAGTGAAAGTATTTTAAAAAGTATTTATTCTCAGATATACTTATTTTGGAGTGATACTTGCCTCCAAACTCTTTTGGAAGCTACACATTGAAAATTGGGTAAAGAAGGCCAGTATAGCCTTCTACTCCTGCAAATCTATGTTCGGTAAAAAATGGGGACTCAAGCCACAGGTCGTGCTGTGGATGTAAAACGCAGTGGTTTTGCCAATTTTAACGTAGGGATGCGAGGTTTAGTGGGAAGCTCTTTGGAAGGGCTATAATAACACTAAACTGCGGAGGGTGGGATTGCATGCGTTGGCATCACCGGAGCATGTAAAACTTGCACCAGTGCTGCCCTGAATGTCCTTTGCACATACTTCCCATCGACTTTTCCGTAATTTCCATCGCAGCTCAAATTGCAGTCAGGTTAAAGGAGATTGGCCTCTGGAGGCAATCTCTCTATTTCTCCGAACTTCGAACAGATCTTTCTATCCGCAGAGTTGGAGGGTCGTGCGTCTTTCCAAATAGGCAGGATTGGATCGAGGGGGAAATCTGCACCGAAGCTTGCACCTCTGTCTTTACTGACGGTTCCAAAATGGAATCGGAGTCGGAGCAAGGGTTTTCTCGAAATCAGGCAATCCTGCAGGCATGCAAAATGCTTAGGGAACGCGGGAGCGAGGGAGATATTAACATTTTCTCCGATAGTCAAGCCGCGATTAAGGCTTTGACAACGCCATGGTGCAGAACGAAATTAGTAAACTCCTTTAAAGAGGAGATCAAATCTCTTGGGTGTGCAGGTAACATTTCTCTGATCTGGGATCCAGGACACAGGAACATAGGGGGAAATAAAATTGCTGATGAGCTTTCCAGGAAGAGGACTGAATTGGTCTCAGAGACCTCCTACCCAGTCATCGGCATCCCACGACAGTTGCTAAAGGGGAACTGCACAAATTATTTCTCAGGAAAGCGCAGAAAAGATGGAGCTATATTTCGTCATGTGCTATTTCGAAAACCTTTTGGCCCCAGTACAATAAACGAAGGACTCAGAAAGTTCTTTGGACTCCTCGCGATTCAATTTCCAAACTCGTAGCTGTGTTTACCGGTCACTGGACGATCGGCACACATGCAGAGAAGCAAGGGTCACCATTTAACCCCCATTGCAGTAGCTGTGGGAACCTTTCAGAGAAGGAGACTGTAGAGCATTTTCTCTGTAAAAGTCCGGGTTTGGTAGCTAGATGGCTGAGGTCGCTGGGCGCTCCTTTCTTCGACAGCGTGGGGCAGTGCGCCAACCTAAATCCAATCAATCTCCTCCATTATATCAACAGCTTTGGGTGGCTGTAGATATCTGCCTGTTGGAGGTCTCATAATGGTATCGAAACGGCGCTTTAGTGCTACTTGATGAGTGCCAAACCGGCACTTCAACTATTTCACCTACCTACCTATCATCAGATATCAGCTAAGTAGTGTAAAAGGTTGCATCCACGCACTTTCTGCTTTTCTGATCGAGCATTTTCGGCTTTGACCTGGCTGTCCTATCTTTTTTTCTGTGAGCCCGCGTTATTGTTATATAGTTTTTATTGTGTATACTTTTCCCGGACAGAAAATATAACGGTCTCAGTTTGCATTAGCTTCCACCTTTTTGAGCTCTTTCTGTACAATGCAAGCTACTTTTTCCTCTTTTCCTTGTGAGTGCAGCTGCCTGTATTTCACTGCCTTAGAGCAGGTGGAGGTGGTTGTGGTAGTGCCCATTAGAAGTTTCCTCCTGCTCAGCTGCGGTCCCATTGAGTTTGTCATCGCTTTGCTGAGTACGACTACGAGCTCTTGTCTGCTTCCTGGGTTTACACTTAGTATGTTAACTCTTGGGGCCCAATCCTAACACTAGGTGCTATAAACTTTTCTACTCTGTTCATACTTTTTACTACTTAATAATGACTTTTTACAATAACTGTAATATATAAACTTTACTACTCATAGTTACTTGTATATTTAAGTAGTATAATTAGACCAAAAATCTTTCAGATTCAAATGCGCCTGGATTTCCGGAACCCATCAGCAATGTGACTGTCTCTGTGGGGCGCGATGCCTTGCTGTCTTGTGTTGTTGACAACCTAAAAGGATATAAGGTAAATATATGAAAAAAAAAATTAGAAATTAATTAACCTCGGATTATATATTATATTAGGTCTCTAGCAATATTCTTCGTTCCTTAAATATTTTTCAATCGATTTTAAAATAATGTAACCAAGAGTTGGAGGTTTAAAATTTCGAGATATTAATATTTAATTAGTTAAATTAATCGTATAGTACAGAAGAGTAGTAACTGTGTCGAAAATGTGTGCACTAAGAAGCTAAGGGTTCAAGGGTGTGGCATAATTGTTCGCCTTTTGTCTGCATTAGAGTACGAGTAAAAATTTTAAATCGAGGGAAATATCCCAGTTATTTCAGGGTGGGGATGTTGATGATATGCCATATTTTTTCTTTTTGCTATTGTGTAGACATGTTCTTCATTTAGAAGTTCCGTTCATGACATATAGGTTTCAACAAGGGGAAAAGTCCTCAGGAAACTTTTTGAAAATTTTTCAGGATTTTTGAGTTTTAAGTAAATTTTTTAAGTCGAGGTATTTTTTTTGTTATTTTACATATTATAGTACGAATGCTTCTGCTTCAGCATATTTCAAATTAATTGAATCTGGTACAACTTTCATAGCTAAATCCTTGTGCAGTTCTTCATTGTATACGTACCAGGGAGCTTTAAAGATTCCCCTCATTAAGGATTCCCCTCATTGCCTTTTTGTGGAAACGATGTACTCATATAACATCAATGTTGGTCTTTCCGGTAGATTCCCACAATTGAAGACCATGGATCTACATCGATTTTTGCACTTGGTTGTAAATGAGGAGCTTGTTTTGAGTTGACAGCTCACAATTTCTGCGAATTAATCAATGAAGATTTTGCATTTTAAAATTGAGCTTTGCATTAAAAGGCATACCTACATCCTTGGCGCTATTGGCATATGGCACTGCCGCTGACAGGATATATTCAAGTTTATATACATTTTGCCTGTTAGGGAAATCCATGTGAACAATAAAATTCGAAGATACTCAACTACAACAATTATTGGATTAAGGAGCATGTCGACCACTTGATGATATGTCCAAAGAGTTGGATGTTGACAGATCAACCGCCGGTAAACGTTTGCACACGATGGGAATCGTTCAGAAAGCAGAAAGCAGGTAACTTGGTCCAACATCAATTGATGGAGAGGGATGTCGACCGACGTTTGGTGACGTGTGCGATGTGTCTTGAACGGCAGAAAAGAAAAGGCCGTCACCGGTGATAAAAAATGGATCTGTTATGATAACCCTAAGTGTCGAAGAAATTGCAGCCTGCCAGGTAAACCAAGTCCATCTACAGCGAAAAAAAATTGTCATACTTCAAATGTTATGTTGTACGTCTGGTGGGAAGTTTATTGAGCATAAATAAATAAATAATTGGTGTGTCCACTTCTCTACCGCAACATAGTCTCGGCTATTAATAAAAAAATAAAATTTGAGAAGGTTTTTTCAAAAATTACGAAAAAAATTATTTTCCAAGAATTAAGAAAAAAATTAAAATTTTTTCCCACAATAATTAATTTGAAAAAGTACGTTTTATCCCGAAAAATTATGAAAAATTTATTTAAATATTATATTTTAAAAAATTCTACCCTAAAATTTTCAATATTGAATCAATCTCGAATTTGTATTTATTTTTCTAAATTATTTGAATTTTCTTGAAGCCAACAAATCAACCAGTTTTTAGAAAAATTTACTACAAAATCTATAAATAGTCGGTCCACTTGCTATGGAATGGCCCTTATATCCTGTACTTCTGTGTATATGTTTGTGCGGATTTGTATGAAGAAGATAGCCAAAGTACTTTGTATGTTTAAGTGCAAGAGTAGTTGTTGCATTAAGGTTTGCTTATCACTCATTTTACGTTTGCTAATTAATTATGTTCAAGCCAAAGATTAATGGATCGTTTTTATATAATCAGAATAATCGAACAAAAGAATTCAATCGTGTGCGTTTAAGATTTTTATTTATATTAAATTATGCATACATTTGAGTGAATATGCTTCTTAAATAAATGCACATTTAAATTTCTCACCGGCGAAATTCATTTCACCGCTGATGTCACAGCAATTATGTGGCAACAGTCGCAAAATACTCGGTGGGGTGCCAGCAGCGTTTCGCATTGAGAGGGTTGGTGTTGCTGTACATCATTGCATGCATAAATTAACAACTGCCGATTAAACGGTTTCAGTATATAAATGGATGTGATTGCTCTACATAATTGTACATAAGTGCCTACATGGCGTATGAGTAACATAAAGCAAGAGGAATATTGAGTGTAGACACATTCAGGCGCCTCACCGAAAATGGATACAATATTTACTGGCGAATTATAAATTAGCTGAAAACTGAAACAATTTCTAAAATGTAACATTTGTAGAGTTAAACGACAGTGAGCTTTAACGGTTTGAAATAACTTTTAAACTTAGAAAGCAGTTAAATGTTTTCAAAGTGTTTGAATTGAAAGTAATTTATTTTATATGAGCCTAGCAAGGAAACAAGGATCCTAACAAAGAAATGAAACCACAAAGTGTTTTTGTTTGACTCCTAAGATGTGCTCATGCAGCTTAGAGATTTTATCGCAGCTGGGCTCTCAAAATACATTGTGCAAGTCTATGTTGAGTAGTAATCTTCCGAACCTAAGAGAAACTTCTATTATTACTATTAATTAATCCTGAAGTACGCAGAAATAACCAGGAAGCCATAGTCGGTGATTTAGCGGGAATAAATACCCCTGCTGAGTCTATAATTCAACAATATTGATGGAGATGGAAAGGATCTCCGTATGTAAGTCGGTATAATTTTTTTCAGAAAATAAGATCACAGCCATAACCGCGCCTCAATGACCAAAGACTTAAGTAAATTTCCCCAAAGGCTTATAAAATTGTAAACATTTTTCAAATGCTTTGCATATATTGGAAGCGGTTTATGTTTACGAGCTCTAGCTCAAACGCAAGTGTAGGTGACTCGGCCATACTCTACTCAAGGCAGGCACGGATATCAGTAGACAAACGCGAGACTGGAATCCCCAGAGTCAACGGAACTGGGGCAGACTTAGGGGCTCATAGCAACATTGCATTGAAATAAAACCTGTGAACAAAAACCTGACTTCGCAGCAGGTAAAAGCAAAACCAAAAGTGAACAGACCCAAAGGAAAAATTTCGCTTTGGCCCTATGCTCTGCAACTCAGCTCGAAGAACTATGATGATGAACTTTAGCATATTGGTGAACTACAGAAGAGTAGCTACCAGTTCAATTATAATAATTGAAACTCGTGAATACTTCTGCAGTGGTAGTATGGATACAAAACTCAAATCAAGCATTTCCAAAGTATGAAACACTTTCGTCGCCCACATTTTACAAATAGTTTGGCAGGAAAAAATAGTTTTTTTGACTCCTTTGACTCCTTTTTGTCCCTTATTTTACGGGAGTTCATAATGTAAAATGAAAACCAAAATACTAATATATATCCATATAGGTAGACATGTACTGTGGTAACCGAAATTCAAGACTAATTCTAAAAATAGTGCCCTTGAAAAGTAACGCCTAGATGTCAGTAGTGAATAATTCCTAGACACTACCGTTTTTTATGCCATCTTTAACATTTGTCAAGTCGATGGTTGCCCTGAAAAGTAGCTCACTCACCCACCCATCTCAATATGTACCGTTGTTGTTGTTGTTGAGGTGGTTGAACATTACTTAGCTGAGAATGCTCCTAATTAGTGACCAGCACCGTTTTAATACCACTATCTCGTGAAATGATGAGATGTTTTTTTTTTTTTTTTTTTTTTTTCCAAGTGAGATCCATTTAGTGAGGTCCAAGTATAGGAGCAAATCCTTTATCTCGATGACTGAGATCTCCTTAATTTGCTGTAGGAAGGGCTTACCGAAGGATCGGAGTCGTGCCCTGGCTAGTCCCGGACATTCACATAAATAGTGGAACAGACTTTCCTTCGCCCCTTCCGCTTGACAGCTTCTACAGATAGGATTGAAGGGTAGATTGAGTCTGGCTGCATGATCCCCTACTTTCCAGTGTCCTGTAAGGGTTGCAGTGATACGTGAAATGTTTGGCCGAGAACATCCTAACAGGTCGTTCGTCCTTTGGATTTTATATGACGGCCATGTGTTTTTTGTTGTGATACATGTAGGTATTTGCTTCCATCTTCTTTCGGCTAAAGCAAGATAGTGTGAAGCAATAGATGCTTTTAGTGTGTTCAGTGGGGTGGAAACTGCCACCGCCTCTGCTATGTCTAGTGTAGAGCCCTTTCTTGCTAGCTCATCCGCTATCTCATTGCCTCGTATGTTCCTATGACCAGGAACCCATATCAGGGTAATTTCAAGCCAATGGCTGAGCAGTTTCAGCTCCTCTCTACACTGTAGGACCAGTTTTGATGAAATGTAGTTGGAGTCTGAGGCCTTAATAGCTGCTTGACTGTCTGAGATGATAGCTACTCTTGCGCCAACTACCTTGTAGAGTTCTAGGGATTTGCATGCTTCTCTGATCGCTAAAAGTTCTGCCTGGAACACGGTGGTATAATCAGGAACACGAATTGATTGAGATAGGTTGAGTGGCTCCGAATGGAAGCCAGCTCCCACACCACAGTTCATCTTAGAACCATCGGTATAAATTTCGATGTCGTATCTTCCAATCACCTCTCCTTTGCTCCACTCGGCTCTCGGTGGGAAACGTACCGTAAAGCCTTTCTTGAAGTTTAGGTCGGGGACTGTGTAGTCTGATCCGTTTTTTAGTAGCGGGGGTCCCTGTAGGAGGATCTTACTGTGACCGTACGACCTTGTTGTCCAGCTTCCTATGTCTCTGAGTCTCACCGCGCTGCAAGTAGCTATTGTTTTAATGTGTAAATCTAATGGCAATAGATGTGTTAGTACATTGAGCGCTTCAGTGGGACTGGTGCTAAGCGCTCCTGTAGTTAGGATACACGCTGTTCTTTGTATCTTGTTCAGCTTAGTTTTGTTGTATTTCCTTTCTGTTGTAGGCCACCAAACCAGTGCCGCATATGTTAGTATTGGCCTTACAATGGCTGTGTAGGACCAGTTGGATAATTTTGGTTGGAGACCCCATTTTTTTCCCAACATTCTCTTACACGTGTAAAGTGCTATATTTGCTTTCTTTACCCTGTACTCTACGTTGGACTTCCAGCTGAGCTTGGGGTCCAGGATAACCCCTAAGTATTTTGCCTGTTTGGTTAGCGTGAGGCTGACGCCGTTTAGTTTTGGGAGATTAAAGTTGTGTATGTACCGTTACTGGTACCTCTGTCTGCACTGACGGCTCGAGGATGGAATCGGTAGTCGGTGCTGAAATTTTCTCTAAATTAACCAATTTATCTATTTCCTTAAAACCGCAGAATACTGCTACTATTTTCAGGCATAAGCTTTTGCGATCCTGCATGCATATAGAATGCTTATTGATCGCGGGAGGGAGGTTTGATATCTATCAACATTTTTTCCGATAGTCAAGTCGCGATCAAGGCTCTGATGGTGCCGGTTAGAATTGGTCAACTCTTATAAGGAGGAGATCAAATCTCTTAGAAGTAAGGAAGGAGTCGACTGAATGGGTTTCGGAGGCCTCGCACCCAATGATCGCTATCCCCCTGACTTTGTTAAAGGGGAACTGCACAACTTTTTTCCCAGAAAAGCACAAATCAAATGGAGCTCCATTTCTTCGTGTAGTCTTTCAAAAATCCTATGACCCCTCTATAATAGAATAATAGACACAGGACGCAGATAGTTCTGTGGACTACCCGCCATTCAATAGCCAAACTTGTAGCTGTGTTTACCGGTCACATGATGATCTTTCTCACGTGTAAAAGCTAGGGTTACCATTTAAGCCCCATTGCTGAAGACTGTTGAGCACTTTCTCTGTAAAAGTCCAAGTTTGTCAGCTAGACGACTAAGGTCACTGTGTGCTCCTTTCTTCGAAAGCCGAGGGCAGTGCTCCAACCTAAGTCCAATCAACTTTCTCCATTACATCAACAGCTCTGGTTGGCTGTAGATGTCTGGCCGTTGGAGGTCTCATAATGGTATCAAAACGGTACTTTAGTGCTACTTGGGGAGTGCCAGTCTGATATTTCAACCTTTTCATCTACCTATCTAGCCACTGGTTTCAATGATCGGAGTATTTTAAAATTTTTCCCGATGTTAAAGACGTCCGGCAGAAAGGTTGTACAAAAATTTTGGTTTGAAGGCTGCTGATTAGAGTCTCACACCCTCCACACAGCAATTTGTAACCGTCCATGAAAATAGTTTTTGTCTGGGGTTGAATCAGAGATTAAAAGGATAGTTTTGTTCAAGAAATGTTGTCATTAGAACTGTTTTTACGCCTAATTTTATTTCTGGGTCCTCATTAGCAACATTTTTGAAACTATTCACATATTATTTCGTGTGTGGAGTTTCAAGAGCATAGAATTATTGAAAATTAACCATGAGTTGTAGTACTAAGTGTACCAAATATTAAGTGTGAGCATGTGTGTATGTATGTATGTATGTATATACTTATGTACGGCATGCTACTATTCCGGCCTCAAATGTCCCTTTGCGGTAGTAATGATGTTTCAGAATCATAAGGCTTAGATTAGTGACTGCCAAATTATGTCAGCAAACTGTAGATAACTTGTCAATTTTCATTAGATTACAAATCACATGTAGAGCATATTGGTGAAACGCACACACAGAGAAGCACACACATAAGGAGCTGATGCACACATAGGCAAATGAGGTATTTTCCACTATGCTTTCGGTTAATGGCCTAATGTGTCTAAGAGGTTGAACTAGATTTGTGCTAAATCGTGTCGCTGCTGCTCGTTTATAAGCACTTTGATTAAATAAGTACGTCATTTCATGGAAAGTTATCCATTAAGCTTTCCCTTTGAATATCTATAATAATTATTATCAAGCAAATGTTAATGCAGAGATGCAAGATACTATATCATTCTGACAAAGCTTTTGTCGATACATCCTTTTCAGGTCGCTTGGGTGCGTGTAGACACACAAACGATACTATCCATACACCACAATGTCATATCGCAGAATAATCGCATCAGCCTCAGCTATAATGATCATCGTTCATGGTACTTACATATTAGAGAGGTTGAAGAGACCGATCGAGGTTGGTACATGTGCCAGGTGAATACAGATCCGATGCGCTCTCAGAAGGGATATCTGCAAGTTGTGGGTAAGTTGATTAACGAACATAGCTATTAATATTATGAAAAAAATACCTTTTAGGTGGAGTAAAGAGTTCTGGCAATTTGGCGCTAGTTGCCCTTACTTCACCGCATCTATATTTAGGATAAACTAATTCTATAAAAATGAACTTAAGCTTCTTTGATAGTTTTGTGTTTTTGTGAAGCCAGTGGCGTGTTATAGCGTTTGAAAACTAAAGTTAACTTAAAAAAAGAAAATTGTATACGTTCTTCAGCAATGACAAGAAAAAAGATGCAAAGTTGAAATTAAATTAATGTGGGCTGACTATAAACCCAATACAGTTATGAATGCATCAGCGGTGGTTCTAGGGGCTCTTTCTTGTGATGTGGGCGTCGAAGCTGAGGCAAGCTCTGGTCAATTCTATTACTTTGACGAAAACAAGGTCCATTTACGTAAATTTTTGCGCAAGTAGTTTAAAGGTCGATCTTTAGTTCCTGAACGATGCAAGAAGTGATGATATTACTTATGCCACGTAGTTTGTAATCGCCATACCAAAAGGGAGGCGAGTGGTATTTTACCATGCCCTGGCAACTATATCATACTTATGCGGAAATATTCCGCCATCTCTTTAAGAAATGCCCGACATTTGCAAGCAATGATGGAATTCGTGGCAAGCCCACCAAGAAATTTAAGAGTCGCATCGCTATCAGAATAAATATAGATTTCTCTAAAGGTAGTCCCTTTTTTGCTTAATGAGACAGCTACCATCTCTAGTGGCTAGAATTTCAGCCTGAAATACGCTGCAGTGCTTAGGAAGACGAGCCGAAACACCTAATTTTGGCTTTTAGAATAGAAATCAGTAAAAAGCCGTAAGCAGTTTATCTGACCACATATATTGCCAACCCACTCATATCTAGCTGGAACTCTAGTACTAATAGGCAGCAGGGTTGTTTGTTTTGTTGCAGCAGCATAAACAGTCCCCATATATATAGAGAGTGCTGCTGGAGTGAGCTCTCCATGACTGGATGAATCCGGGTCATTTCGATATCGTAGAATCGAGGGTACGACCCAGACCGATTGTTATGACCGAGTGTCTAACAACTAAATCGCGTCATTGATTAGTTGCGACAAACCTAGCAGTACTGTTACCAACCAAATCTAGAATGGTAAGAAGAAAAGGATACTCAGAACATCAGAGAATGTGATTCTGAGAGCGTCGCTGATACATATAAGCGCCGTACGTTGAACTTCCTGAAGCCTGTTTCTAGTCGTAGCCTTGTCGAGTGCCGTTCTTCAGACTATAATCTCGTAGAGGAAGATAGATCTGATAAGGGTTCTATACAGCCAGTGAGTAATCTTTAAAGAAAGACCCCACCTGTGTCCTATGGCTTTTTGCATGAAAATGGAGCTGCAGTACTTTCCTTACCCTGTCCTCTACATTCATGTTCCAATTTAGTTTCTTGTCGAGAATTACAGCTGAATATTCGGCGCTAGCTTCTACTTCTAGCCTTACACCATTCAATGTTCGTTTCATAAATTTTTGAATTTTTTATTTCCTCAAGAACAGTACTAAGTAATTCTATTTTTTGAAGATTCACAACCAAAGCGCTATTCCATCTAGGCAGCTTATTAAGAGCTGCCTGTATTAGATCTTTAGAGTTGAAAGATATTTTCTACATGTGGCAACGCCTATATCACCTGCGTAAGAAATAACTTTACAGCCCCGCCCATCGGGCAACAAAAGCAGATCGTTGACCGCCAGGTTCCATAGGAGAGAAGAAAGAACAAATTTGGAAATTATTTTGCGACTAAATAGTAGGTGACGAGGTACTGGTACATCAACTCCAATCTTACGAAGGGCCGAGAGTATTTTCTCTGGAGAGATATTATTAAATGTACCTTCAATGGCTAAGAAGGCTACTCGAGTATATTCTTTCGAAATATGTGGTACCCACAAGTGAGTGCAGGGCAGTGATTGGTTGTGGGTGGTTAAGTTTCAAGGGTGGGTGGTTAGGTTTTAAGGGCCGGTGTTGATTTTAAATAAAATACAATTTGTTTAAGAAACTATTGTCATTTTTCTTTATTATGCTAATATTGATATAACTCAATTATGCACAGAATAAAATATTGGCCAAATAGAAGCCGCGGCCTCGGCGGAGCACCTCCATCCGATGGTCTAAATTTTCGATGACGCTGTGGCAGATAGATTTGCCGAGGCTTTCATCCTTAGCTCTTGAATTGTTGCTGGCTTATCGGCTTACACCTATTATTTCAAATAACTCCAAAGAAAGAAGTCCAACGGTGTCAAATCACATGATCTTGGCGGCCAATTGACATCGCCGCGAAGTGAGATTATTCGGCCATCAAATTTTTCGCGCAAAAGAGCCATTGTTTCGTTAGCTGTGTGACATGTGGCACCGTCCTGTTGAAACCACATATCGTCCACATCCATATCTTCCAATTCGGACCATAAAAAGTTCGTTATCATCTCACGATAGCGAACACTGTTCACAGTAACTGCCTGGCCGGCCACATTTTTGAAAAAATACGGCCCAATGATGCCGCAGGCCCATAAACTCTTTGTGGGTGCATTGGTTTTTTGGCAATCACTCAGGGATTATCATTCGCCCAAATGCGGCAATTCTGTTTATTGACGAATCCACTGAGGTGAAAATGTGCCTCATCACTGAGGATGAAGTGCGCGATATGCATTTTGATTTGAACGCCCATTTTCATAATAAGCCTGCATAATTTTAACACGTTGCTCAATTGGTTCAAATTGAGTTAATCTGAAATTGAAAAATGTCAAATAAAATACTAAAAAAACCTTAACGTTAAATGTGATTTACATGCAACATCGGCCCTTAAAATTTGACCACCCTTTATATATGTTTCTTAGGATTCCAAGTTGTAACAAAGAGCCAGAGGATCGATTAATCATCGAAATTTTCTATAAAATTATGAAAGATATGGATCGGATCAACATGTGAGCTATTGACCAATAACTGTAGATTAGTAGGAGAGAAAATTTGTATTTCCCAATTATGTTAATCTCATCGTCGATACAAAGCAAAACACGTTCAGAACTTTTCACTGCATCTGCATTACTCAGCTGAATCGCGAATTTCAAATAATTCACAAATTTTGTTTTGCATGAATTGTAATAATTTGAATCCTAATTTGTGGGAATAATTTTTTTACATGGAATTCATTATTATTTTAAATATCAATAACTCACAATCAAGTCTATTTTTATGTGTAATCAATTTTTTATGCAGCAACACACAATTACAAGTACCATTAACGAAGTAAAATTCTCGGATACTTTATATAAAAAAAATTATTTGCATTTTTTGTTCGCACTTCTTTGTTGACTTTGATACTTCTTTTTTTAGTACCACCCGTTATCATCGAAAGCCTTACCAGCAATGATATGGTTGTTCGTGAGGGTCTCAATGTAACGCTGATGTGCAAAGCTCGTGGCTATCCAGAGCCGTATGTGATGTGGCGGCGTGAAGATGGCGAGGAGATGCTGATCAGTGGCGAACATGGTGAGTGCGCTGTAAATAACTTTAGTCTCTCAACAGTTAATAAAGCCTCATTTCTAATAGAATATAAATATTTCGAAGTTTTACTATAATTTAGTGGTATTTCAGCATATCAAAGGGTGAACTAAACGCCATTCTCCTTTTAAGAGTAAACCAATTGAAACATTCATTTAGGCACATTTTGTTTTATTAAATAAGCAGACGTGGCGCAAATTTAATCACCTCATCGGATCATTTATAACTTTTGCAAGTTTAATATTTGACATTTATGAACTAGACAGCGGCAACATCCAAACATATAAGCTATGGAGCTCGTAAAGATCGAAATAAATATTTCCTGCACTCAAAATCCTTTTTATTAAAAAAAATTGGACAATTAATTTTACGCCACCTTGAATCAATGATCTTATATTCCCACTTATTAAGCAACTAGGGTCAAACATTTTGTCAATCCACTTTTCGAACTCCTTTTAGGGACGGAATCTATTTTCTCTACCTAACTTCACTATTCCAGGGCATTTCATAACAATTAATAATCTTGAAGAGTAGCTTATCTTGGAAAGGTTATTTGCTCGGTTATTCAGATAAGTGGCAAGTCGGTTGTTGTATCTCTGGCTGAGGTTGTTTATTTCTTCGAAAACTGTCGTTACTTCTAGGTCACGGTGTTATATCTCGTTTCGTACAAACCGTGGCGCATTGGCACACATGCCGAACACCTTAGACTGAAATCTTTGCATAATTTCTAGATTTGATTTTGCAGGTGACCCCCATAATTGAACTCCATTCGTCCATATCGGTTTCAGAATAGATTTGTACATAAGCACCTTATTGCCTAGTGTAAGTGCTGAATTGTTGCCGATTAACCAGTGTAGTGATCGCAATTTCAGTCCAAGTTGCTTTCGCTTTAAAAATAAATGCGATCGCCAAGTCTAATAAAATACCAAAATATTTGACATAATCTGTTTGAAGTATTGGAACACTATTAAGAGATACGGCGGGACATGAGCCATTTCGAAGTGTGAATGTTATCTGCGCTGATTTGCTTTCGTTAGCATTTTTTTATCCAGTCGCTAACACTGATAAGGTTTTCTTGTAGGTTATCAGAAGCAATTGAGGGAAGGGTACTCCTGGCCATGACGACAGTATCATCTGCATACGTGGCTGTGTATACCTATGTTCTTTGATAATGGCAGGTCTGCCGTGAACAAAGTGTACAAGACGGGGCCTAGAACACTTCCTTGTGGTACACCTGCTCTAATTGCGTGAAGATTAGTGGTTTCGTTGTTTACTTTAACAAGAGAATGTCGATCTTGCAAGTATGATTTTATGAGTATATAAGGTAAGCGGTAAGCCCTGCTTAAGCTTGTATAGCAGGCCTTCATGCCAGACTTTATCGTAGGCTTGCGTTATATCTAAAAATGCCGTTGTACGGTATTGCCTCCTCTCAAGTGCTCGTCTAGCGAAATCATACACACAATTAACTTGCTTTATGGTGGAGTGATACTTACGAAAACCAAATTGGTGGTCTGGAATGAGATTCCTTGCGCAATTATTGCGTTTATCCTTTTTACGCACCTTTTAAGCACCTTTTCGAAGAGTTTAGAGGCAACAGATTGGCCTGTAATTGGAGTCCGCGCTCGGGGCCTTCCCTGGCTTTTGTATAAGGATGATTTCAGCAACTTTCCACTGAGTTGGGAAATACTCTTGTGTGATCATCGCGTTAAATATAATGGTGAGGAATTTGTATCCACATATGGGCAGTCCTTTTAAAACCTTACTAGTTATTAGATCGTACCTGGCGCCTTTTTGGTTTTAAGAGTTTTGGTTGCTGCGTATTTAACTTCTTTCCAGGTAAATCGTACAGTCGGAAAATCCATTTGAAATGGAGCTGAGAGAAATTCGTTAACTTCTGAGTCTACCTCCGCACTTTGACTCGGAAATGGTTGGAAAACAGTTGTTAGATGTTTGGCAAACGCTATTGCTTTTTGTTTATAAGTTTTTTCCCAATCTCCATTACATGTTTTTATCGCTGCTTTGTGAGGCGTGGGTATGACATCTTTTTCGTTTCCTTCCGGAGTGAGTAGTCAGTAGCTTCCGTAGGTGACAAGTTGGATAAGTATTCATGTCAGTTCTGAGTTTTTTGCGTCTCTTATAGTGTTTCTTAATTGTGTTGTGAGCTTATTTAGCTTTTTTTTGTCGTTATTGCTTCTGGTGCTTTGCCATATGCGCCAAAGCTTGCGTTTTTCTGATATTAATATTTTGACGCGATCATTAATGTGTGCTTCAGCTTGAGTGTGCTTAATTTCCGCGCAGCTCTTTGAATGCAGTTGCTGAAAATTTCAACGGCCGTGTCCAGATCAGAGTTGGATCTTAATGGAATATTTAGGCACAGTGAATCCAGTCATTTTATTGTGCAGCTTTGGTGCCATTTCCTTTTTTTGAAAACAAGAGTTTATTGTTAACAGCAAAGGCGAGTGGCCTGATGAGCGATCTAGACATGTGTCTATGGAGACCTGATTTTTAGATACACCTTTGCATATGCAAAAATCTATAAGATCCGGCCAGTAAGTGGGTTTTCCTGTCGAGACGTGAAATAATTCATTGGCCTGCATTGCTCTGAGAAGTTCGCGCCCTCTTGGAGTTATTAAGTGTGAGCCCCATTGCGGATGTTTCGCATTGTAGTCGCCACCTGCTATAAATCTAGGTCCCAACGATTTCAAAATAGATATTAATGAATAAATAAATAATTAAAAAAAAACACAAAATTCGCGATACTTTTTGAGCACACCTCGTAAGTGCCAATTATATAGATAATATAAAACACTCTGTACTTAAACAAAATTTACTAAAATGTCTACTTTATTCTACCATTTTTATATAAATTAGCCTAATTGCTGTAAATTTTCACTCAATTTTCCAGTGAATGTTGTTGATGGCGAACTGTTGCACATCACCAAAGTGAGTCGCCTGCATATGGCCGCATACCTGTGCGTAGCCTCAAATGGCGTCCCTCCATCCATCAGCAAACGAGTACACCTGCGCGTGCAATGTAAGTACAAGCAAAAATTATAAATTCACATATTTTTTAGACATTCGCACTTCGCACAAAAAAGTTTGACTAAATATTTGTTTGCTGTAGAATTAAATGTTTTTATACCACACACAGGTACACAAACGTATATATTTAATTTCTAATGGAAAATCAACAATCTTTTACTAATTATAAATTCCTAAAAAAGAAGATAGAAAAAGGTTTGTGGTTTTTTCATATTCTATTTGAAGTCATTCATTGGCGGTAACACTAATTTTCTGCGCATTTGTGCCGCGAAAACTTTTTCTATGCTCGTTGCATATTGAGTGGTCAAAACCAGCAAAATATTTTAATTAAATCTGGCTGCCAAAAATTACAATTGCCAAAAATGCAAATACATGCAAACAATGTCACACACACACGACGCACATAAACACTATGCGAACAAGCTGCCTGACACACCCACTCCAACAATCCACCAGGAAATATGCCAACTTACTTCCAATTTTGGCTAGGAATGCCAAAATTACCAAATGCTGCCAGACTTTTTTTCCAGACTAGATACTATCCATTTTACCACAATTTGTGTAACATGCTTGGCAACCACAGCTATTGCACGTTGCACGTTTACAACATGCCACAAGAGTGGCAAGAACTGCAATGAATGAAAAAGAACAGTGGAGCGCTGCCACATTAATGGTGTGGTGGTCGTTGTTGTTGTTTTACTGCACGTATTTGAAAGTAGCTGATATTAAAATAGTTATAATTACGGCCTCAATTGTATTGGTCTTTCGGTGATTAGCATGCCGCTGTACCATAAACAAAGATGCATTTGTTCGCTGCGCTTTGTAGGTCAAACATCAATTTTTTAATTAAAAGTTTTGTGCAACCAAAATATTCACCTACAATTGGGTTTACTTTGGTTAGGCTAAAATAATAAACGCTGATTTTGCCAGATTTTACCTATTAAAGTTTTAAAATTCATGCACAGTTGAATATCTGTTGTATTGAGCTTTTCCCCCCAAGCCGAAAATAAAATGCAGAGAATCTAAAATTCCTATTTTACTAATTATTATAGTCACAATTGATAATATTTGGAGCCTTTAAAATACAAGGGTGACCTGTTAAGCTTTGGGCCACTGGGTGTGATGAGCTGTAATTCGATATTTTTATTGAAAAGTTTGGTCATTTTTTAGCATAAACCTACTTGCAACGTTTTCACTTACGAATTTTACTTCTTCTTTTTTCAATCATTTGAAAGGTTCATCTCGCCCAAAAGAAGGAATTAACTCGGGAACATTTTTTTTCTATGATTTATTACGATTTTTTTAACGTGAGGTAGCAGTGCATTGATCAACTTATCAGGTTAGTCCATAAGTCCGTGCGTTTTTTAAAGGTGGTTTTAAAATTAATAAAAAAGATGTTTGAAGTATTTATTAATCAATAATATATTTTCCTTCAATATTAACAATGTCTTCCCAACGTTTAGGCAAATTTATAATTCCCTGCTCAAAAAATTTGTTGTCCTTGGAGCCAAAATACGCTTCGATATCCCTTTTTATAGCTTCTTTTGAAGAGTAGTTCTTGTTACCCATATGGGATTGAAGTCCACGGAAAAGGTGATAATCACAAGGTGAAATATCCGGAGAGTATCGTGGATGCGGCATTAGCTCCCATCCGAGCTCGTTCAGCTTGCCTAATGTTTGCCTTGTGGTATGAGGTCTTGCGTTGTCGTGGTGAAACAAAACCTATTCGTGGTGGCGCCTATTCACTAAAGACGGTCGATTTTTGTTAAGTGCCTCATTCAGGTTTGATAGCTGATGGGAATAATAATCAGCAGTTATCGTCTGGTTTGGTTCCAGAAGTTCATAATAAACAATACCGGCCATATCTCACCGAATAGACAGGAGAATCTTTTTGGGGTGAAAGCCATCTCTAGGGGTCGGTTCTGGTGTTTCGTCTTTATCTAACCATTGGCGTTTCTGAACAGGATTATTGTAAAGGACCCAGTTTTCATCACCAGTAACGATACGGTTCAAAAAACTTTCATTTTCAAGCCGTTGCAGCAGCTGAGAACACACATTCACTCTCTGCTGAAGGTTGGCGACGGAAAGTCTATGCGGAACCCATTTTCCCAGCTTTGAAACCTCTACCAACTTAGGCACCTGACCTATAAACTGTTCCATGCGATGAATTTAACCTCTAACTTGGCTCAGCTTCCACGAGTTCGAGCAACGCGTCGGAGTTAAAGACTTCAGGACGACCACCGCGCGGGGCATCCTCCACGTCGCAGTTACCACTTCGAAATTTTGAAAACCACTTTTGCGCAGTCCTTACACTCCCGGTATCCTCTCCGTGAACAGTGTTTATTTCTGCGGTACCAGTTGTTGCATTTTTACCACTTTTATAATCGCGTCGATTGATACCATGAAATGTTGAAAAAAATTAGCCACGTTGGTTCAAAGGACGTCTCTAACTTTGTAACAGGTGATGAATTTTGGATCTATGCAAATTAATTGGAAATAAAATAGCAGTCGACAGTATGGGTGCTCAAAAAAGAGCTGAATCCAACAAAAACTGCTCACAGGAGAAGAATCTAAAAGCAAATGGCCAGATTGTCTAATGTTTTTTCGAAAAATCTGGTCATATCGCAATTGTATTACTAGAAAAACTTAAGCCAATTCTGAGTGGTGTACAATCATTTGTTTACTAGAAGTTTTCGGAGAATTAAGGAAACCCAGCTCTCCATATCGACTCAAACAAGACGGTTTTTGAGCACTCGAAACATCGAATTAATGAGTCATCTACTTTACAGCTCAGATTCTGCACATAGTGGGATCTTCTCTTCCCGAACATCAAAAATAGGGGTGTGTCCAACGGTTTTCAACGCCTGGAGAAGTTATTGAAGTCTTTAAAAATCCTTTTTGGAGTTACCCGGTTCTGAGTGGCCAAAGCGCTATGAAAATTGGTCCCAGCGCATGGAAAAATGTATTTACTCCCAAGGAGAATATTTGAGAAAAAAACTGTGCACTGTGTTTTCATTATTGGACACAAAATATAATAGACATCCCTCGTACTAATGCAAACACCTACCGTATGCAATTTATAACTCTCAAAGTCAGCCAATGAACTGTTTTGAATCGCAAAAATTAATAGCCAGCCAATATGAAATTTTAATAAATTTTGCGCGGGTATATAAAGTTCGATCCAGATCGAAGTTAGCGCTGTTCTATTTACGTTTTAGTAAAGATCAACCATAGTTCGCAGCGGAGTAACGCAGTCCACATGACGTACGGATCATGTTGAGTTTACTGCCGGCCCAAGAAAGGCAGGAGTTTGTTAAGCGTCGTTAAATAAATGAATACTGTTCAGCGACAGATACAAATTAATCAGCTGAATAAAAAGTTACCCTCAGTCATTTATTTTGGGAGAATAAAATAGCGCGTACTCTAGAATTAAAGTTCAAATTCGACCCTCAGTTACTACCGCTGTAGCTTCAAAACGCTCAATGAAATTTCCTCTTCAACTTTGACTACGAAAATAGTAATGGCCAGTTGAAAAAGTTTCAATTCTGAACAACATTGCGGTTGGCATAGCTGCCAAAAATTGGCCAACATCGAAAATTACCAAACTACTTAGTAACAAAAATCCACAGCATGAACAGAAGGCGACGAAGGGACACTTAAGCTGCAGCAACAGCTGCTTCAGTGCGTCAGGCGGCACCTATTCTGGTATGTTTCGGCATAAATGGGTATACGGTACATGCTTACAACTACAACATTTACAACGATCTGGAGTTGCTGTTCGGAACGAAATTCATTCAACGCCACAATTACCGCAATATCGACACCCATCCTAGACGGGTAAAACCAGCAGCTGGGCTCATCACTTCGATGACATAAATTCACTTCTTCACCCCCTGTGACATGCAGGCTTTCGAGTACTTTTATGTCACAATATATCCCACTTTGCAGACTACATGGACTTGCGCCATTGTTGGTTGGCTGTGACCAGCGGAAAGTCAGTCGCAGCGCAAACGTGACACGAAAAAGTGAAATAATTTTGCCATTTCTCAGGCGCACATGATTTCGCTCGCATAGGTGGGACTGCACACTCGCACTGCATATTCAAGTTGAAACAGGTTGTAAGCCAACAAACATTCGGATGCGCGTATATAATTTGCTATGTACGAACGGATGGTGTGCTTAACGAGGTCTAGCAGAATCCATTCATTCATTAGTTTCAATTAAAGGTTGCAACTTATGCCCGTTCCTTTGCATATTGTCTTTTACCGTTGGCTTTTTTCTTTCTTTTCCATGCACATTATTTATGTGGCTTTATACTTGCGACAACTTTCTCCACTTCAAGCGTACAACAAATGCATCGGACGCAAATGTTTGGCGAGCAAAATAAAAAAAACTCAAAAATTCCTTACACATAAAATCAGCACAGCGACTTTAATATCGAGCAGATTTAGCCACATAAGATTTTGTTTATTGAAGAGGAAGCATTGCAAACCTATACTCGTTGGTGTGGAACTTTAACCCGAACTAACAAGTAAACGACCCTCCGATTTTTATGTAATCTTTGACATTTTTCAAGTAGACAGATGTACAATTTCATACGATAGCATAGCGCGTTAAAACTATAAAGGATTTTTCAATAACAGGTGTTACAGGTGAATGGATTGCGCTATCGAGAGATGATTAACGATTTTTTATGTCCGGAATTGGATGGTATTAATCTGGACAACGTTTATTTTCAACAAGACGGCGCTACGTGACACGAAACCATTTAATTTTTACGGGAAAAGTTTCCGGACAGTGTTATCTCTCGAAGAGGTGGACACAATTGGCCACCGATATCTTGTGATTTAACACCTTGTGACATTTTTCTTTGGGGCCACGTGAAAGAGAAGATCAACGCCAACAGCCCAGAGTCGATTCAAGACCTCAAAGATGGAATTCGTGAGGCTATCGAGGATATAGGGCAGCCACTTTGCAATTCGGTTATGGAAAATTTCATGAAAAGGATATTGTCCTGTAAGCGTGGTCGTGGTGGTCATTTGCCTGATGTTATTTTCCACTATTAACGGCATACCTTACTCTTTATAATGAAATAAACATCCGATCGTTTATATTAAAAAATTGTATATTTCTTTGAATCTCTTCGCACAAAAAAGTTATGGTGTTTTGAATAGCTAACACTTCATATCGTTCACCCTGTATATATACAAGGTGAAGTCCAAAATAAACAAGACTGAGATAAAATAGAAACGGCCGGTGCTTTGTTCTGATAACTTCGAATTTATTTATTCAACATAGTTCCCTCTGGACTCGATCTACTGTTTTGCGCGATCTAAAAGCTGTTAGAAAGAGTGTTCCAGGTCATAGACCGGAATATCTTTCACGATATCGGTACAAAACGTTTGGAGGACCTCCACAGACGCAAAACGTTTTCCCTTCATGGCCAAATGCAATTTTTCGAATAGGTAGAAGTCACAGGGAGCCATATAAGGCGAATACGGTGAGTGATTCATTGTTAAAATGCGATTTCTAGTCAAAAGATCAGTCCCAAGAGTGTATCGATGAGATGGTGCATTGTCTTACAATAAGCGCCAGCTTCCTCCTTCGCGGTATTCTGGGCGAATTCGACGAATGCGATGCTGCAAACGCCTCAAAACACCAAGACAGAAAACTGCATTGACGGTTTGGCCCGTTGGCATGAACTCCTTGTAGGCAGTTCCTTTGGAATCGTAAAAACAAATGAGCATCGATTTGATTATTGAATTTTCCAAACGCGATTTGTGGGGTGGTGGCTCGTCTGGAGCCTTCCATTCGGCACTTTGACGATTAGTTTCAGGTTCATGTGGAACACCACGTTTCAGTACCAGTTACAATGTTGTAAAGGAAGTTTTCGTCTTTTCTTTGAAGAGGTCTTTCGAATGTTGAATTCTGAGCAAGTTTTGGTCCTCAGTTCACTTGTGCGAAATGAAATATGCACAGACCTTTTGTAAGCCCAAATTGTCAATTAAAATGCGATAAATAGATGTTTTGGGGATTCTGATTCCTTAAAATTCAACGATGATTTCGGTTCAATTTTGATAAATTTACTAACAATTTAGATGAAGTTTTCGGTGATTACTGATTTTGGGCGGATCGTATGTTTATTGTCATTTATGTCCTCACAACTATCTCTGAAACGTGTAAACCACTCATGAACTCTGGCACGAGAAAAACAATCATCGCCATACATTTTGTTATCAATTCAAATGTTTCGGTAAACCTTTTACCGATTTTAAAACCAAATTTGTTATTAGCTCTTTGTTGGAAACTCATTTTTGTACCGATGGCACAAACATATTGACACTTTAGACGCAATAACATCGCTTCAGCTGAACCGAATGGCAACAAGCTTTCACTGGAAGTCAGCTAGGGATGTAACTTCCAACGCACTAACTCATCAAAAACATTTTTTGACGCCAGTCTTGTTTATTTTGGACTTCACCTTGTGCATATAAGGGGTGGTTAAGTTTGAAAGGCCGGTGTTGATTTTGAATAGTGTCAAATCACATGAGCTTGGCGACAAATTGACATCGCCGCGACGTGAGATTATTCGACCATCAAATTTTTCGCGCAAAAGAGCCATTGATTCGTTAGCTGTATGACTGGTGGCACCATCCTGCTGAAACCACATATCGTTCACATCTATATCATAATAAACCTGAATAGCTTTAACGCGTTGCTCGACTGTGTATCTTTCCATAATTCAAATTGAATTAGTCTGGAATTAAAAAAAATGTCAAATAAAATGCAGAAAAAATTTGACGTTTAGCTGTAGTTCACATTCAACGTCGGCCTTTGACATTTAGCCATCCATTATAATGTTGAAATCCCATACTATTGTTCTGATTGATTTTCTCTTCAGGTAGATATCCAACTTTCTGCCCATCGATTTGGTGGTCTTCCCGATCATCTTCCTCCTTCTGGTATCCCATCTCGAGCTATTTTTATCAACCAATTGCTAGGGGTTTATGTCACATGTTCGTCCCATGCCCGTATTCTAGCTCTTACGAATTTTACAATGTCGGCCACCGCTGTCTGGGTTCTTATCTCCTCGTTTATGATGAGGTCTAGTCTAGTTTTTCCAGCTATGGCCTTAAGGGCATGTATTTTGGTAGTCCATAGCAATTGTTTCGTTTTCATGTTTTCTGCACGAGCTTCTGCTCCATAAGTCAATATCGGCCTTACAATTGTTTTCTAGATTCGTGTTTTATTTTCCATGTTCATATACTTCTTATGCCACACTTTCCCAGGC
>JAYXIM010042653.1:0-82670 GCA_037575425.1 Anastrepha fraterculus
AGGTTAGGTTAGGTGAAGTGGCTGTCCTACGACGCACCTAGGCCAGTTAGAGGCCCCTTGTGATACCACCGGAACTGTCCTATCCTACTCAACTTGGTCCTCTCTAAACCATTGTGTGGCCTTTAAAAAGCTAGCTATACTAGATAGTTTGAGATTTGCAACATCTGCAATGCTGTCCAGAAAAGCGAAACCGAGCAATCTCCACCGCCTTCTACACAGAGCCATGCACCCGCATAGAAGGTGTTCGATTGTCTCTACCTCCTCTATATCTTGACAGCTTCTACAGTAGTCATTAGATGGTGCCCCTAATCTACTGGCATGTCTTCCTATTAGACAGTGCCCAGATAGGACACCTACTACAATCCTTAGATCCCTCCTGCCTAACTTAAGTAGACTCTTAGTGCGACCCATGTTCCATTCGGGCCACGCTAGCCTACTTATAGCGCAGGTGTTTAACTGCCTCCAGTTGAAGTTAGCAGCACTAATGGTGTATCTGTCTATCAAAAGTTTACATGTTGCCAAGGGCATAGGTATGTCAAGCCTGTCCTGACTAATTTGGAGCGAGGAGCCTAATCTAGCTAACTCATCTGCCTTACAGTTACCTATAATGTTACTGTGTCCTGGCACCCAGAGTAGATTAATAGAAAAGTACTGTGCAAGTGTTGTTAATAATTTGTAACACTCCTTTACTGTCTTAGACGAGTGTTTGCTTGATAGAAGCGATTTCAGAGCTGCCTGACTATCGGAATAAATGAAGATATCTCTAACAGTGACTACGCTTTTATTTAGCATTAAAAGGCTTTCTGAGATTGCCAGGATTTCGGCCTGGAATACGCTACAATGATCAGGTAAGCGAAAGGATAAATTGGCGAAAATAGTTTCCGAATATACACCACCTCCCACTTGATCATTGAGTTTTGAGCCGTCCGTATATATACTAACCCCGTTTTCGTTGTTTGTTAACCCATTCACCCAGTCCTCTCTGGATGGAAAATGGACTGTATAAGGCCTGTCTAGGTATGTATTCACCGAGTCACAAAAGTCGGTGGTATTAGGAATACCTGGAAACATCCCAAGTATGCGCGAGTGTCCCCATTTGTTTGTCTTGAGCATCGATGATTCCCTCAATCTTAGAGCCGTTTTGGCGGCCAGTTGTCTACAATATAGGTCAATTGGTAGTAGATGCAACATAACGCTTAGAGCCGAAGTTGGCGTTGTTTTGAGCGCCCCAGTAATACTGAGGCTTGCCGCCCTCTGAATACTATCTAGTTTCTTAATGGAAGTTTTCTTATCAAGGGATGGCCACCAGACCAGGACTCCGTAGGTCATAATTGGTCTGACAATGGCCGTATATAGCCAGTGAACTATTTTGGGGGCTAATCCCCATTTTAAGCCTACAGTTCTCTTACAGGAATAAAGCGCCGTAGCAGCCTTCTTTGTTCTTTCCTGAACATTCAGCTTCCATGAAAGTTTCCTGTCAAGGGTTAAACCTAAGTACCTGGCCTTTTCACCGACCAGCAAAAGAGTTCCGTTGAGTGTCAGAGGCCGGCAGTCGGGAATTTTATATTTCCTTGTAAACAACACTAGTTCCGTTTTGGCCGCATTCAGGCTCAAACCACATGTTTTGGCCCAAGTATCCACATATTTTAAGGTTCTTTGCATTAGACTGCAGAGGGTGTCTGGAAACTTCCCCCTTATTAATATAGCTACATCGTCCGCGTAGGCCACAACCTTAATTCTCCTCTCCTCCAGATCCAGCAACAGCTTGTTCATAGCTAGATTCCACAGAAGAGGAGAAAGTACACCGCCTTGAGGAGTACCTCTACAGACAGATCTGCGCATCACCGAAGAGCCCAACGTCGAATTCACGAACCTGCTCGTAAGCAACTGTTCAATGAAATTCACAAAGGTTCCGGAGATGCGCAGGTCTGACAGCGTGTTCGTTATGACCTTAGGCAGGATATTGTTAAAAGCTCCTTCGATATCTAAAAAGGCTGCCAGTGAATAATCTTTAACTTCAAATGAGCTTTCAATTGATGTGACCAGTGAGTTTAGGGCCGTCTCTGTAGATTTTCCTTTACAGTAGGCATGTTGCGATTTGGAAATACGTGAGTGGGGTACGCTGTACCTGATAACTGAGTCGATCAGCTTTTCTAATGTTTTCAGTAGAAAAGATGATAGACTAATCGGTCTGAAATCCTTAGGTTTGGTATGCGAGCTTCTGCCTGCCTTCGGGATAAAGATGACCTTAACCTCCCTCCATGCTGAGGGAATGTGATTTAACTGAAGAGTACTTTTGAAAATGGTTACTAACCACCTTGTGATATGAGCCAGAGGCTGCTGAAGTTGTGCCGGTATTATCCCATCAGGGCCTGGCGATTTATACGGCTTAAAATTTCCTATAGCCCAAGTAATATTAGTTCCATTGATTATGTCTGAGATATCTGAGCTAATCTGAAATTCTGATACTCTGGGGTTGCAAGTTCGGGTAGGACCCGAGTTATAGACTTCAGAGCTCCCCGGAAAGTGAGTATCTAATAGTAAACTTAGCGACTCCTTGGTAGAAGTCGTCCAGCCGTTGTCTGGCTTCTGTAAAAAGCCAATAGATGTCGTTGATCTAGCCAAGACCTTTCTTAAGCGAGAAGCTTCCGCTGTAGTTTCTATATCCTCACAGAACGACCTCCATGAAGATCTTTTTGCTTTCCTCAACTCTTTTTTATAGACTTTGAGTTGCTCATAATAGATAATATTTGTGATTGGACTGATTACAAATTCCTGTAGAGATGCAAAAACACATGACAGCAGCTCTACTGCTTCAGAGCTTTGATCTTTGAAGTACGAAGCTATTACATCTGTGAAATCCGAACGCTCATTTTCTATGATACATTTTTTTTTTAGATTTTATTTACTGCAATAATAAATGAAACTGAAAAGTTAAATTGATGAATTGAATTTAAGTTTTTTTAATACTTTTTGTTTATTACATGTATTTTTTTTCAAATTTATTGTATTTTATGAAAATAAATGTTTTATTTATATTTTTGCAGCATAATAAAAGTACTTCTTTAAGCTTTAAAAAGCATATAAATTTCATTTTTAGTGTAAATTTTTCCTTGCTCTAATTTTAGCTTAGCACGACTTTGAGCGAATTCAAAATATTTCTCATATTCTTTCAGCATAAAAGTCACACCTGCTCTATCTATGGATCTATAAAAGGAGACGGATTAACTGTCTCCAATAGGGCGGAAATATGTTTATTTTGCGCTTACTCAACATCCATAAGTACCCACACGCTGCTGCCGTCCATGAAATTTGCACACAAAACAAAAACCACAATTTTACTCATTAAAAAAAAACAGAAACACCTGCTGCCGGTCGGGTAGTATCGAAAATTGTCACAGTTCAACCGAACTATATCTTCTGTGCATCCCCTGGGTCGACGTGTCGCACACTTTTGATACATTTGGGAACCACAAAACGAAAGCCTGGCACAATTCTTCCGCAATTGTATTCTTATGAATATTTGTGTGTATGTGTCTTTGATTGTATAAGTATTGTAATATTATATTATATTATTGTTCAATAACATTTATGTGTCGTAATTAATTATGTCGCACAAAGTTCATATTTCCACTTACAACCTGTTCCTCTCTTATCAGCACCCACAACTACCTTTACAAACATCATGTTTTGAATTCGAAACCTTGGAAAATTTCATATAACAAATAGCCTGTGAGTCCCCTTCGATTGGGCAATGGGAGATCCCAGACGCATATGGCTGTACTATCAGCAGTCATCAAACTATAAAACCTATTTGAGCAGTTGGATTAAGCATCAGAATACGAAAGCCATTGTAGTAGCAACAGCAAAAGCGAATAAACGCAGTGAAATCTTCTTCTAACTACCAATCATTATCCCAATAAATCATTTCAATATGAAGACAATCATACTTTTCGCCGGTCTCATCTGCGCTTTCTGCTTGTTTCATGGCACCAAGGCAGCACCTGCTGATACAACTACTCTGGAACTAGAAGGGGACCAGTTGGCCGTGCTGAAGGATGAACCTGTGGCAGAATTGAGTCGTCAAAAGCGTGCCACATGCGATCTACTGAGTGGAACTGGTGTCAATCATAGCGCTTGTGCCGCCCACTGTGTACTTCGTGGCAATCGTGGGGGTTACTGTAACGATCGCGCTGTGTGCGTCTGCCGTAACTGAGAATCGGGGGTGACATAAATCAATAATGTATACCCTTTTTTCTTTGTATGATAAAACTTCGATTATTTACTAATAAATTTTCCCAAAATACTAATGAGATTTCAAGAAAAAAAGTTGTTTATTGGATTGGTTTGGGGCAAAAAATCCTTTTTGGGGATTTAGGAATTTTATTATGTGACAATAAGAAAACCAATTTTAAAACTCCATAATCGAAATATTATAAACTCGTTAGTTATTAAGCATTATTGCTGGAATTACTCCTGTGTGAGCTTAGTGAAATGATTCATTCAGGAAATCCATCTTAACATAGTTTGCCGCATATTTGCGCGTAAATTCGGTTCATGCTGAATGTTTAAAATATTTCATGAGAGTGAGGCATTGAAACTTTTACATTTCATGTCCAGTATATTAATGTGACTAATCTGCCTACGGAATATTTTAACTACCAAAAAACAGAAAGTTTCTTAAAACCAATGCACTCAAAAAATTAACCATTAGCAAAAACTAAAATTGTAAGTCAAGTCCTTTGGAAGATTTATACTTTTTGCAATTGGCGTGAACTAGGCAGCTGCAGTATAGTATAAATTCAAAGAGACAAGCAATGGAGCGCGTGAATGTGAAAATAAAGATTTTCAAAACTCAATATCAAGTTTTTTTAGTAAAAAGGTTATGCAAAAACAAAATCGGATGATCAAATTTATGTAAACAATATTATTTTCAGTCAATTGTAAAGTAAGAGGTGTGTTCAAAAAGTATCGCACTTTGGGGTTTGTCATTGCGTGCCGAGGGGCAGGAATAAGTCTATTACCGCAACAAGGAAGTAAAGTACTATTTTACGAGTTATAAACTTTTTTATATCGTAGCTTTTCATTTTCATAAATGAGCTCTTTTCGGGTCCTAAATATCGATTTCCTAATATTCGTTCAAAGCAGGCACCCTAAAAGATGTCAAAAAATGGTTCCAAAAGTCTCTGAATATAATGAATGTAGGTGTTTTATCACTCATTTTCAGTGAATATCGGATCTCTTTAGGAGTCACGTTCGATCAGTTTTTGGTACTTTTTGATGTTTCTTCTTCAATGGAAGTAAAATATATTCTTTATATTATTACATTACACTTAATCAATTATAATTGAAAAGTAACAATTATATAAATATATACTATATACAAATATTTGCAAAAAAAAACTCACAAAACAAAATACAGCCATTTGTATAGCAAAGTATCACAAATTTTTTTAAGAAAAATAATTGCAAACTCCATGTTAGTTCATATAAAGTTCACTTAGCAAGACACTGCAACCAAATCTTTTTAGGCTAATGCTCAAAAAATGCTGTCAAATAGTGTCATAAGGGGTTATACGCAGTTATGAAGCAATAAAAGACGGATTGTCAAGGATTTATCCTTAAGAAACTTCAGAATATTTTAATTTGAAAATTTTTGGCGGTTATAAAAGCATCCTTCAAGAACGTAACAAAATTTTTTATTTATGAAAATGTTGATTATAGAGCGCGCTGCAGGCGATTTCTGGAACCTCCTTTAAAAAAGACGATTTACGGTGTACATCGTAACTCAGGATTGGATTATCTGAAATCAAAAAACCAAACAAATTTTGTTAATAGTATTTTAGATTATCTAGTAATTAATCGTTCGGCTAATCAAAATAGTGAATTTTCACAAAATGGCAGCTTTTAAAAGAAATGATTTCGATTTTTACGTTAAAATTTGGCCGTAAATTGATTATAAAATGGAAAATAAGTATCAGATTTACAAAAGGAACGATTAATTACACAGGCCGACAAAATTTAACCAACATTCAGACACAGAAACCAGACTATATATTTCCGAAGGTTTATGATGCGCTGAGTCCAAATCTGGCCTCAGAATTGCTCTATCAGCTCTGGTTTTCGAGATATCCTAACCTAAAAGTGCAAAAAACCCCATTTTTGCCCATATTTGAGGTTATGTAGCCTTGCAGATGTTTTCTTTCACCAAAATTAAAGGATGGCATCTTTAAATACAATCCTTCTTTTTTCAAATGGCGTTTTGTTTGCTCAAATATCATTTTTTTTCGCAGAGATATCGCATAACCTCAAATATGGGCAAAAATGGTGTTTTTTGCACTTTTAGGTTAGGATATCTCGAAAACCAGAGCTGATAGAGCAATTCTGAGGCCAGATTTGGATTCAGAGCATCATAAACATTCGGAAATATATAGTCTGGTTTCTGGGTCTGAATGTTGGTTAAATTTTGTCGGCCTAGTTCCATTAAACACGAAAGATACGATTATCGTAAAAACTCAAACTAATAAATTAATTTTAGTTATCAATCCGAATTTTGCATGGACAGAGAAGCAGATATTAGTTTAAATTATTTCGGATACTTTTCCTTGTAGACTAGTGTTACTAGAAAATGTATCTTTAAAGATTGAGTTAAAACGGTTGACCGATCAAACAAGCCGTTTTCGAGATATCGTGTACACCGACTTGAAAAATGCCGTTTTGAAAAAAACACGTTTAAAGTTTCAATACCTACCTTAAAACGTGCCGAAGCATCTCTACATATTTAGGTATAACTCCGAAAGTATTGCTTAGATCTACTTCAAATTTCGTGCGTATTCTTTTGAATATATGTAGATACATTACAAAAATGCAATAAAAAAAATCGATTTTTTTGAAAGTCATAACTGCGTATAACCCCATAAATCAGCATTGACGCTAAAAACTACAAAACTCTTTAAAAAACAGTAGATTTTTTAAGTTTACAAGCACTGCAGAAAGCTAAAATCTAAGACTTTTTTCGCAACCTTATTTCGGTACGCTCTCTGTTTGGTTAGCTGGGGCATTTAGTTATATTTGTGCCAGATATACGTGCGGCCGCCGTAGCCGAATGGATTGGTGCGTGATTACCATTCGGAATTCACAGAGAGGTCGTTGGTTCGAATCTCGGCGAAAGCAAAATTAATAAAAACATTTTTCTAATAGCGGTCGCCCCTCGGCAGGCAATGGCAAACCTCCGAGTGTATTTCTGCCATGAAAAAGCTCCTCATAAAAATATCTGCCGTTCGGAGTCGACTTGAAACTGTAGGTCTCTCCATTTGTGGAACAACATCAAGACGCACACCACAAATAGAAGAAGGAGCTCGGCCAAACACCTAACTGAAGTGTACGCGCCAATTATTTTTTTTTTTTTTTATACGTGCTTCCAAGCATGACCGGCGTACATTTATTATTAATCATGGAAACCTTTGTCAAAAATATTAACGAAGCTTGGACCCTAAGTAATCTTTGTAATTCACGTCGTAACTACTTGGTTCAATGGGTATTGATTAAGAAGTACGGATTATATTCGACAATGTTTATTTTAAAACCATATTGGTTTTACTTTTAGCAGCCAGTATTAGTTATTTGATGCTTTATTTGGAAGAAGCCTAATTGTCGTCACTTGGCGCCAAACAATATGAAAGCAAATTACACTCATACTTAATGCATTGTCCGACCTGGGTTGCATTCTGAAGAACTCCCATATCCTCAGCTCCTTCAACAGTACGTCATCAACATTGTATTGCATTGCATATTTATATGTATGTGTATTCGATGATAATATTTATTATCGCTAAATAAGTATTTAAATATGTATGTATCGTGATTTTTTACGTCGCACAGAGCTCATATTTCCACTTACAACCTATTCCCCTATTATCAGTAGCCACAGTGAACATCGTGCTGTGAATTCAAAACCTTATAAAATTCCCTGCAATAAATAGCCTGTGAGTCCCCTTCGGTTGGGCAATGGGAGATCCCAGACGCATATGGCTGTACTATCAGCAGTCAGCAAACTATAAAACCTATTTGAGCAGTTGGATTAAGCATCAGAATACGAAAGCCATTGTAGTAGCAACAGCAAAAGCGAATAAACGCAGTGAAATCTTCTTCTAACTACCAATCATTATCCCAATAAATCATTTCAATATGAAGACAATCATACTTTTCGCCGGTCTCATCTGCGCTTTCTGCTTGTTTCATGGCACCAAGGCAGCACCTGCTGATACAACTACTCTGGAACTAGAAGGGGACCAGTTGGCCGTGCTGAAGGATGAACCTGTGGCAGAATTGAGTCGTCAAAAGCGTGCCACATGCGATCTACTGAGTGGAACTGGTGTTAATCATAGCGCTTGTGCCGCCCACTGTGTACTTCGTGGCAATCGTGGGGGTTACTGTAACAATCGCGCTGTGTGCGTCTGCCGTAACTGAGAATCGGGGGTGACTTAAATTATGTATACCCTTTATTCATTGTACTTATATGATCGAGTTCCAATTAAAAAAAAAAAAAAATTATTTACTAATAAATTTACACAAGTTACTTATGAAATTTTAAGAAAAAAAAGTAGTAATTTGTTTGAAAGTTCTGATGAAATTTTGACGTTTTGTACACATTTTTAAATTTTGCGTTCTGTGACTTTTGTTGTTACATGAACTACAAAATATTTTTATAAAAAAGTGGTGGTGTTTCTAATTTTGTATTTGGGAAGAAATTCTATGGGTACGAATTGCTACTGGTAACAGCAAGTGTGTGATGGCCATGCAAAAAAATTAAAAATTTAGAAATAACTTTCTGCTTTTAAAATATCCTTATTGTGCTTATCTATACAACCATCTCCGGAATTATCTGCGATATACAGCCTTGGCCAAAAGTATTAGGCACTCCCCTGAAATGCAAGTAATTTCAATTGTAGCTACCAAAGTGGCCACCGCTTTTTGCAAATGTATCCCTAATGTGTTTAACTTTTTATTACAACAATAAATTGTATTATGGGAAAAGCTACGGCATACTTGGTGCGTTAGTCATATTTTTACAGGTATACTTAAAATATTTTAGGATTTAAATTTGGTAGTCAGCAGAGGATTGCTGCAGTTATTAAAAAAATGGTATATCTACTAAATATAATTATATTAATGTTCTTATCAGTAACTTCTTTTACTCTTACTGATTTATTGATAGAAGACCATTACTTTCAGTATCATTAATACTTACTATAAATAGCAAAGTATCTAATATAGCTACACCAAGACTCATCGGTATAGCAGCACCTTAGATCGTTGACATCTGCTTGGCAACCAGTGAAGTTCAGTGATAGATATTGCGTATTGCTGCAGTTTAGCATTCTTCTGTCCAGTGTTCCTAGAGCCCAATATATCGCCCAATTTGTGAGCGTTTCGCAACTATGCTTTTGTCTGAATTCCTATTGAATTTCTGAGAACAATTTATTTATTTCAAAATATTTAACAAGCTGTGCTAACAAACCATAACAAGAATAACTCCGCATCGGTTCGACAGAGTCATCAAAAATTGGACCGGCCGCCAAAAGCATTCAAAGCAAAGCCGAAACGATCATTTGAATGAATGCAGCTTCAGAGCAGCAAAGCCAAAATAAATTCTATATCTGTATATTTTTTTAACCTATCATCCTCTCATTCGTATCTGGTTATCCTATATTTTGATTATTACATCTACGACGATGAAAGGTATTGAAAATTAATTGTATACCCATCTAAAAGTGGACATAAGAAACAAACAAATTAATTTTTATTAAAATTTTAAAAAACTTTTTGTTTAAGTGCCGACATTTAGCCATTTACAAAAGATATTCCGATAATTTGACCTTTTTGCCAATTTTTAAAGCACCTGTTTAAAAAATCAATATATGTATTTCAAAATAAAATCGAAAATTTATTACTCCTCTCACTGTGCTTAAAATGAAAAATTTTAGCGCAGTAACAATTTAATGATTTTGTACCTATCAGTAGACTCAACTGTCTCGAAACTCATCGACTTGACATTTTAGTACCTTAAAGTAATTTAAACCCAGATTGAATTATCATGCCGGAAATTTACTATCATCACTGTTATCACTGAAGCGACAAAATTGAGCTTATAAACAGAACTTGCACTTGGAATCAGAACGCAGTTACAATAGCGAGTCAACGCGAAGTAATCATTCTGTGGTGAATTAGAACTGCAAGTCTTCTTATAGCTATTTGCTCCAAAATGAAGATTACCGTACTTATTCTTGGCTTAATCTGGATGTTTTGTTTATTTGCTGGCAGCTATGCAGGATCAACTGAGGGGGATTGTGGTAAAGAAGAAGAAACCACTATCCAACCTAACACTTTAATAAGTGAATCTACTTTGGGGTTGCGTCGTCAGAAGCGCTTCACCTGCGATCTGTTGAGCGGCTTCGGCTTTGGTCACAGTGCTTGTGCGGCTCACTGTGCACTTCGGGGCAATCGTGGCGGTTACTGCAATGATAAAGCCGTGTGCGTCTGTCGCAATTGAAACCCAGTTACCGGGAGGGAAAGAAAGAAATACAATTTTAAGATCATAGCAAAGGAACTTATTTCAACATTTTGGGTTGTAAAGGTTGTGATAATAAAATTGTAAGTTATTTAACTATAATATGAAAATTAATGCTTCAAAAAATTGGAAGGAACTATAACTAAGTGCCTGTGACTGAAGCTATCCAAATGAGAGCGGGCTCTGATTTCTGTGAAGGTATACCGATACGGCGGCAGCCGTAGCCGAATGGATTGGAGCGTGACTACCATTGGAAAATGCACAATTTCGACTCTCCGTGCTAGAAACACCAATTGATAAATCAAGTTTTTTCTAGTAGCGGTCGACCCTCGGCAGGCAATGGCAAACCTCCGAGTATATTTCTGCCAAGAAAAAGCTCCTCACAAAAAACCATTTGCGTTCGGAGTCGGCTTAAAATTTTAGGCCCCTCCATTAGTGAAACAACATTAAGACACACACCACAAATAGGAGGAGGAGCTCGGCCAAATACCCAAAAAGGGTGTAAGCGCTAATTATATATAATATGTATATGTATATACAATATAATAGCTGTTATCTTTTGGAAATTAAAAGCAATAAAAGCAAAACGGTAAATTCAAAAAAGTGAAATAGCGGTTTGCGAATGACTCCACCTTTATATTGACTAGCCACCAAACGGAAGAAGGAAATAATTTCAAGAAAATAATGAACTGCGTAAATACCAGCATTAAGTTTGCGCAAAGTCTATTGATAGAGCATGACACTAAACCGACTATGATATACTTAAAAACAAAGCAAATTTATGTATTGGGTTGGGGAATAAGTTCGTAGCGTTTTTACTGAAGACTTTTATTTAAACCAAGAAAACAATAATTATATCAATAAATTTGTATATTATACTCTCGTCGTTGCTGTTTACAACCTCTTCCCACCTCTTGAACAGTTTGTTGATGCCGTTCCGCCCAAAATCGCCTGGTCTGGTGGCATAGAAATTGTTGAGACAGTTTTTTAGTACCTCTTTATTATCGAAGGCAACGCCCCTCATATGATTTGACAGAGAGTGAAAAAGATGGAAATCGGTCGGTGCAAGGTCCGAAGAACACGGCGGATGCTGAACGACCTCGCATTCGAGCTCTTGGAGGACCTGTGTAACATGGGGCCTGGCATTGTCGTAAAGGAGTATGGTTTGACCATGTCGATCAAGTCTTTTCAGTCGAATAGCCTAATTAACGCTGTGTAGCTGGGTAATTTAGAGCTCCTTGTTGGCCGTGGCATTCTTTTCGAGCATTTTCAGTGCACTATGCCTTCCCTGTCCCACCAAGCACATATAATCACCTTCTTTGGATGAAGATCCGGCACGACTCTCGGCTTTGGCGCATCTCCTGGAGCAACCCCATCCTTTCTTTGCTTCATGATGATATATAAGCACCATTTCTTATCTCCGATTCGGCACAAAAAGCGCTGTTTATGATCACGTGTTGCTCGATGGCGGGCGAGATGCTGAGAAGCAATTTGAGGGCTGAGAAGCAATTGATGCTGAGAGAAAATTTTTGTTTTATTTGTTTTTTTCGTTGAGCTCGTGGTGCACACAGGCCCCCATTTTTTCGATAAATCTCATTGAATGAGGATGATTGAGAATCGTTTTATGATCGCAATTCATTTTTTCCGCCAATTCACGGCTGGTTTGCCAACCGTTCTCCTTCAAAAGTGATTTGTAAGCTTCTTCAACGAATTCAGAAGGCCTTTCGCTGCAGGACGTGTCATCGACATCAAAGTCACCATTTTTGAATTTGCAAACCATTTTCGTGCTGTACACTCGTCTATAACACCTTCTCCATACACGACGTTAATGTCCCGGGCTGCTTCACCAGCTTTGTGACCTCGATGAAATGCAAAGAAGAGCAGGTGTCGAAAATGTTGATTTTTTCCTCCTGGGTATTCCATTTCTAACCCTCAAAGCTAATAAAAAATTAAATAACTCAAAAATACAATTAACATTATATTGTAAAGCAAACAGCACACAAATCGCTGTAAAATAAAAGAAAATAAAAAAACGCTATGAACTTATTTAGTAACTAAAGTGTTTTTTAATTCAGGTCTATGATTATATGCTACTATTTGTTAAGTAGAACTAGCAAACTATCGCCGTTTTTGAGTTTCTACCAACAGTTTTTATCCACAACCGATTGTAGAGAGTTTTTTTTAATACATACATTTCACTTGCTCGATGCTGCCGCAAAACACTTGGCTCGGGAACAGAAATTTGAATAAGCAAAATGCATAAAATTGAAAGGCAATCAAATTTCAAAGAGGAACTCCTTTTAGTTCAACTTTCAATGGAATAGATGGTTCTGAATATGGATTTGTTGATTGATTCCAAAAAGGGTGAGAAAAAATCCTTTGTAACTCGGCAGCATCAAGGAATCTGAACGAACGTTCAGCAACACCGGTGCAATCATTAGGAATAGTCGGATTGTATTTCACAATAAAATGATTCTTGTTTTCCCAATTGTTGTTTTCGAAACATCGAAAATATCGAAGGGAGCCACTATCGATAGTGTGTCAGCTCTTAAATACCCAACTTATATCTTGAATTAAATTGGGTCGTGAACATGATATTTGGAAAGATCAACCTAACCTGTCTATTTCTTGTAAATATATTTATTTCTTATTTTATACACTCTAAATATGAGTCGAGCCTATTAACACAACTTTCACAAGTATACCCACTCCGGCGCCACGTAGCGGATCCAAATAAACTTATCCCTGGGGTGTCTGTATACCGGGCAGACAAACAGTCAAAAATTTAAATACATACACCCATGCATTCATACTTGTACTAGATGGGTATTCTTTACTTCTCAATACACACTCGTATACGGGGATTTTAAAATGAAAAATCAGAAGCTTTAAAAAGAGTCTGATTGCATAACAAAGAATTTGCTTCTGGGGCAAAAATAGCATATACACATATATATGTACACACTATATATGTATGTAAGTACACACAAAATGGAATAAACATATTCAGGTAACGGAGATTCCCTAATAAAAATTTGCTCGCGCTTATCAATCGCAAATCAGCTGCATAAATGGGTTTTGAGCAAACACATCTGTGAGTCCCCTATGAGTTAGCATTACAGGGAAATCCAAGGAATCATCAGTAGTCCATTATCAGTACTATTCATGACAAAAGTATAAAAGAGAGATGAGTGATGGAATAGAGCATCAGAGTAAAACAGCCTTTGCAGCAGTAACTACAACGCGACACATCGCAACTCAACTCCCAAATCGCAACCTGTATCGCAAGAAATAAATTCAATATGAAGACAATCGTGCTTTTCGCTGGTCTTATTTGCGCTTTCTTCTTGTTCCGTGCCACACAAGCGGCGCCTGCTGATTTAGCTGTCTTCGAACCAGACCAAGTTCAGTTGGTATTACTGAAGGAGGATCCATTAGTTGAAGAGTTGACTCGTCCAAAGCGCGCCACCTGCGATTTACTGAGCGGTTTTGGGGTTAAGCACGGCGCATGTGCTGCTCATTGCCTACTTCGCGGCAATCGTGGCGGTTACTGTAATGGGCGTGGTGTCTGTGTCTGCCGCAACTGAGATCGTGCTGCTAAGAGGAAAAAGAAGGCAAATGCTTCCGAAGTATGATTACGCTTAGTTATATCCTATGATTAAACATTTATTGTTTAAAAATAATTTTAATAAAGAAAATAATGTTTTAAATAAATCATGCAGTTTTTATTCCGTGGGTGGGATACACATACATACATATGTATACTACGACCGAATGCATAAGAGTAAAAAGAGAGGTAGGTGTATTAGAGTGCTACAACGAAATTGAGAAGGGGAAAAGGTATTTTTAGAGAAAAAACTATTCAAAGCCAAAGTGTGACAACTGTACATGTCGGGATATAACAAATATAATGATAATAATATGAATGATAATTCAGAAAATTCTATCAAAACTTTAGCTGTTTGTGGTCCATAATCCATAGACTTCTTAGACTATAAAGATAACGAATTTCCATCCTGCTGAATATTGATAGCAGTGAAAACTACAAACTGAGCAAAGAGCACCACTTAATTGGAGCTATTCTCACACCGCGAGGAGCAGCTATTTCTTATTTTTATAAAGGCGAGGAGAGATGGCCGACGATGGTATTTTGCTCGTTCGTTTGCTGCCAAGCAGTAGGCATTGAACCGAGCTGGCCGTCATGGGTACTGCAAAGCTGAGTAATTTTCTATAATATTTCAACATACGAGTACATACCTTTTTCTATTAAGAGGATTTGCCTATTAATGTTTGAGGAGTTTGAAACAAATCGTAGCGCCCAACTAATAATAACTTTAATTTAACTTAAGCGACGAACAACGGTAGAAATTTTAATTAACCACAATATCGATATTTTTGTTTTGAAGAGGTAGAGAGAGTCCGGCCCCTTAGTGACGCTTTGTGCTTTCTTGCTGAAGGTGAAATTTAACCGGGTATCGGAAATAGTGGGAACAGTTCTTTGGTCCAATCCACTCACAATAAAGCCTCAAATGACTGAGATTTTTTGAACACATTTATGACCTAAGTAGCTAATGTACGTAAAGCAGAAGAAAATAGAAATGTGTGCTGCGCGTTATACGAATATAGCTTTGAATTAATTCGCATAACGTTCGTAATCCTAAGCGAAGAAGTAGTAACAGGGTTTGTCACCCTATTTAGCGATAGTCCAGCAGTAATTATTTTGACCTCACCAAAACACCAAAGAATAATAAGCAGCATTAAAAATATTAAATTTAATCAACTGTGAAGTGGTAACACAATTTTCTAGAATCGGAACCATCTTTAATAAAAATGAATAAAACTAGAATTTTTCCCCTTTTTTATTATTGCACATTTTCAAAACCAAATAATAAAATAAATAAAACTTTATACATAGCTCCGAGCTCCTCCTCCTATTTGTGATGTGCGTCTTGATGTTGCTCCACAAATGGAGTTTCCAGCCGATTCCGAACGGCAGATATTTCTATGAGGAGCTTTTTCATGGCAGATATACACTCGGTGGTTTGCCATTGCCGGCCGAGGGGCGACCACTTTTAGAAAAAACTTTTTCTTAATTTTGGTGTTTCACCGAGATTCGAACCTACGTTCTCTCTGTGAATTCCGAAAGGTAGTCACGCACCAACCCATGCGGTTACGGCGGCCGCAAAACGGCCATAAAACTTTAAAAACAAAAAAAAGATTAATATTCTTATTACTAATACTATTCACGAAGGCTGAGCACATTTTTGGTTGCTTAGTCTCTGCTAACCTCCTCCCGGAAAGATAAGCGGGATTTTCATAAAAGCTCCTCGCACCTATAAGCATCGAAACTCGTCCATTAGACGTTGTTACACTGGGTGTCCGGTGGCAAAATTATGTTTCAAATTTAAAGTTTCTCCTTAACTGCTGAGCATATGAGGAGGAGGGAGCCACGGTAGCTTCGTTATTCGTGCAGGTTATTTAGTCAGGATGTCGTAATGGATGGGTAGAAAAGGTGCGTTTGCTATGGACGGGTACAAGTATTTCAAAGTCAGTGGTCAGTGAACAACTTCTCGCTGTAGATCTTGTTCCTGTTGAGAAAGGGGAACTTCGACTTCCCTCCTTCAAAATTCAAATCGTGCAAGTGCTTAAGCCTAACGAATACAAATTTAGAGCGATTCCGCACAATAAACACTATCTTTTGGATATATTTTGTATATTATAGAATTATGGCACCTAAGGGCAGCACTCACTGTTAAAACATCAATAGCCACTTCTTAAACCCCAAAGTGACAGTTTGATTCGCATTGTCAAACAAGGGAATTATTGAACCATATTTTTTGGAAAATCGTTTCATTAATAATTATTTTTTAATTTAGTATTAACTCCTTTCGCCACCGAAAACCCTATATCTAAAAAATACTCTAACCTTTGGCTCTCAAACCCTTTTTCGAGCATTGACGATAATGCTATACTAAATTCAAAAACTTTTTATATGGATGATTTAGAAGGAGGTTTTGATGATGCCGAGATGGAAGAAGAAAATGATTTTAAAATAGTTTGCGGTATGAAGTCCGAGGAACGGCCAAAAGCAGTGCCATTAAACTGTGCTGAAAAGATAGATAGCCGATATATGTATATATAAGCATAGGTATATAATGCATTAACTATTCTAGTAATTTTTCCTTTAACGCCTTGAGAGAACAAAATATGGACGAGTGAGTTGGACCTAACTTTTTTACATTAAACAAATTTTATTTTTTGGTTTACCCTTAATTTCTTAGCACTGAAGGATGTTTTTATAACCTTTTACGTGCACATATGTAGTTATGTATCTGAAAATATATTTTTATTTAGTAGTATATATAATATAATAGTATTTTTCACTTTCTATAAAGGAAGTAATGTAAGAAAACCTATAAATATGTACTTTTTTATTTACGAGATGATTTTATACAAATTCCCACTTAAAAAATCATGGTTACGCACCTAAGTCCTGCGTTAACCTCAAAGTTGATCATCTCTTATTTATTAGCTACTCTAATTGATTATTTCTAGTACTGCATGTACCTATAACACTTTTTTTGTTTTTTTAGTTATCTAAATTTCTAGTCGAGTTATGTGAGCATGCGTTTACAGTGCTAGCTCATTGGAAACAATGAAAGTAGACTAATAGCGCAAAAAAAATGTTTAAGGTAATGTATATTTCCCCATACAAATATTTCCCTGCTTATCATAAATGGCTTTTGTGAAAACACAACAAAACACACCTTCGTGAGTCCCCTTCAAGTTGACACTGAGTATAATATATATAAAATGTAAATATGTGTTTTCGTACAATTATGTATGTACGTTGGGAAATCCAGATTCTCATCATGAGCCCGCGCTATCAGTTCTATGGCGAAAATATTGAGTATAAAAGGCAAATGAACACCGAATTTAGCATCAGTGCACAACAACCGCAACTGAAAACAAAGTCACCTTCAAATTAACAGCAAACCTCATCCGAAAAATTGGAACCAATATGAAGACAATTGTACTTTTTGCTGGACTGATCTGCGCTTTTTGCCTATTCACGGCCGCCAGTGCCAAGGCTGCGGCGGATAGAGCTCCTCTGGAAGCAATAGACGTGAATCCTCTAATGGAACAGTTGGCCGTGGAAAACTCGGAACCTGTGGTGCATTTGAATCGCCAAAAGCGTTTCACTTGTGACGTGCTCAAAAGCCCTCCAGCGTGTTCGGCCCATTGCGTTGCACTGGGCAAATGGCGTGGCGGTTATTGTAGCCGTCAGGGTATATGCATTTGTCGGCAGTGAAAACTTCCAGCTTAATGAAGACCATTTTTATTATTATAAATTTTTTTAAATCTATTCGCAAATTTATTTGTTTAAAATAATTATTTCCTTTTTTTCAAAAATAAACTGTATTATTGTACATACATGTGTGCATTAGTATTTTATCAGAAAAAAGAAAAGCACAGTTTTTCAAAGATATGGAACTTGTCTCTGGTTATGATGGACTGCCTCTAGGACGCAGATACCTGTTTTGTCAGCAGACATACACGTGGCTCCACTCTGATGAAATGCCTTTAAGTCCCAGAGTGGACTTTAGCCAAGGTGGCAGACTGTTATAGTATTTGTGGGCTTTACCACATACCACTGGTGCGACGGCACCTTTGATGATGTTTCTGACATTTTGAATTAAATATCTTTCCTCAAAAAAAAGGCACATTAAACAGGTAGCAGCCGTAGGGTTGCAAATTTTGATTTGTTTCAATTTATTTAGTCGCTAGGTTGTCAAATTTTGTTGAAGCTCTCAACTGTCAGAATTTGTACATATTTTATAGATTTTGACATTTTGACCAAAAGATAAAACAAAAAATATATTGTTATTGTTATTTTTGCTCTACTGCTGCTACCTGTTTAATGTGCTCTAAACTGCCTTCTGAAAATAAGGCTACGGCAAGCCATAAAAATTACGTACTACATATATATCGTTGTTTTTTAGACTTGAGGTTTCACTAACTAAAACAAATTTGAGCAATTCGAAGTGTGGTGAAACTGACGCTGTTATAGAAGTGCGCATGAGTTACATATATTCAAATGTATATAAATATGTGGATAATGATCCCGCTCTATCCTCCAATAATGGCAATTTTTGTGTTCTGGGTGACTGCAATCTTAGTAATGCAGGCGATAGTACTGCATTGCGTCCAAATAATATTAATGGTATACCATGTGTGAAACTTATTTGATTAATATTTTTTAAGTTTTGGACTGGTTCAGATAAAACATTTCTCAAATGATCTTTCTCGAATTCTAAATCTTATTTTCGTTAATGGTATTATAAATTTTTCTTCTCTTGAATACCTATACTCTATGTTTACTCCTCTACACCCTATCCCACTTATCCTTCATATAATAAAATTTATGAATTTCATGAATTTTATCCTGACAATAAGACTACTAGTTCTTGTTTTACAAATTTTGATTTTAATATACAACAAGATATTTAAATATAAAGATACATATTTATAAAAAATTTTGAAACTTTTGAATATAAAATGAAAAGTGGGTAACAACAACCAATTTGTAAAAAAACAAACAAATTAAATAAAAAAATTGTAAAATATCACAAATTGAAGGGACCACAATTCAATTATCTCCTTCTCATGACTTGGAAAGTTAAAAACTCATTGTCCCTGACATTTCCTCAAAACCACTCATTCAAACAGTAACATAATAAATAGGGTTTTTCAGTAAGAACGCTTCAACTTTTGAACTTTTTTGAATAAAACACAAACGGTTTGACTTTTTTAACTAATTTGTTTTTATTATCGAGTTTGAACATATACATTTAAGTATGAAATTCGATTTCTTTTGCATGACCACCGCGTACACGTTTTACGAAGTCCAATCGTTGAACCCAATTTTCGATCACTCTTTTGCATAAATCAGCCGAAATTCCAGCAATTTCGCGTTCAATATTGGCTCTGAGCTCACAAATCGTCGCCGGCTTGTTACTGTAGACCAATGACCGTAAAATGGCCGTAATGCTCTTAAAGTAGCAGCAACAGAACGATTATTTTCATAAAAAATTTGCACGATTTGCAATCGTTGCTCAAGTGTGTAGCGTTCCATGATGAAATGTATACTAATGAAGTTTACAAATGACAAGCGAAAAATAAAAAATATTGCGTCGTTCGCCCTCCCTATCGGAAAAAAGTTGAAGTTCACCTATTGAATAACCCTTTACATATTTTATTAGCTCTAACCACTAACATTGCCCTGAATTTAACATAAACCTTCTTTATATTTATTTTTCTCTCTTATTTGCAAATTTGGAGCTATTTTCATACCGCATAATTGGAGATATTTTCATACCGCGAGGAGTAGCTATTTTTTTTATTTTTGAAAAGGTGTATTTCTCAATCCCTGTCAAAAGAGATGTGCAACGTTTGTATTTTACTCGTTCGTATGTAAAAAACGACAAACGGTAGGCATTGGCCCGACCTGGTGGTCATGCATATGCCAGAGCTGAGGAATTTTCCATATTACTTCATGTGTATTAAAATCTCTACTATTTACCTAAGGAGGAGCTTAATAAAATCGCAACTAATGCGATTTAAGTTAAACGACGAACAACGGTAGAAACTTACAAAATGGCTGCATGGTGCAATTAATTGGCGCGTGATTGAATTTTTGAATTTGAAGGAGCAGGGGAAGTCTTAATAGGATGATCGCTTTCATCTATTACTAGGCTAATGATAAAAAGAGAATATTTGGATCCATACAGTGGAATCGCTATAACTCGCAAGCTCGATTAGTTGAAAATAGCGTAAATTCAAAATAACCTCTGGCCCTTTCTGCTGTTTTCCAATATTTTTTAGAGGGACTTAGAATGCATATTTAGACAAATAAAGCAGTTGGATGTTTCGCCTATAGGCAATATATTGTAAAACTTAGCGAAGCTTTTCGTTTTCTAGTTGAAGATGAAAATCAAACTGTAATCGGAAAAATTGGGGGCATTTCTTTGACCAAATCCACTTTCTAGACACTCTCAAAAAAGAGGTTGTCTGTAAAGTCGGTTTACTGACGATAGTTTAACGTGACAACGACATAAGAAAATACTATGGAATGGTTGCATTTTTTCAAAACAAAATTTTAATTTTATTTGTTTGATATATATTTTGTATAGATATAGAGAAGGAGGTAAATGGAATCGCAATGGAATTGATCAAGTTACATTAACACAAACGTGAAAAATTGCGAAACATTTATCAAATTCATGAAAGATATGTTCAATTTCGATTGTGCATCAGACATTAATAAGTCAACAACACTAAGAGGCAGCATCATCGATTTACCTTTTTCAAGACACATTACACTCGAAACACCCCCTTTCATTTCCTACTTTTCCTATCGTCGTCCTATTCTCAACAGAGAAATGGTTCATTACCATGCACACAGGAAGAAGGCATATGCAAATACAAATATGTGAATTTATATACAAGGAATCAAGTAGGAGAGAGCCAGATGTCGAACGTTGCCGAATGCGGAGGCCGATTGTGCTCTTTGTCGTTCGTTTCGCTTGCAGTTCAAGCAAGGTAACGACGAATGAGCAAGATAACGACGATTGAGCAAGAAAACGGCGAATGAGCAAGATAACGACGAATGAGCAAGATAACGACGATTAAGCAAGATAACGACACATTTTTTCGTGCGTGCAGCCGGCTAAATCGAATTATAAGACGTTATCACGTCAAAATCAGAAGAGAAAAGAACTGTGCGCTGCGCGTTATATAACAAATGAATTCATATTAAAATGTTCGCAACCCTAAGCGAAGGAGTAGTAACATGGTTTGTCACCATGTTTAGAGATAGCACAGAAGTTATTCCTATGGCCCCAACACTTTCCAGTGACTCAAATTATAAGAATCAGTATAAAAACCACTACACATAATCAGCTGCAAAATTGTAACATTTTTTGCCAAATTGCCACGATTTAATTAAATAAGGAAATAAATAAAACTTAAAAAAAAGTATTATTATTAAATTATTAATTTTCTTATTACTAATTCTATTCACAAAGTTCAAGCATATTTTCGGTTGTTAAGTCTTTGCTAATCTCCTCATTGCTTCCTTTACAAGATCCTCCAGCAATTCTAGGATTTCCCTGCATCATGTTTACAAGTAAGTCTAGTTGGTATTTTTGATATAAAAGCAAATATTTAGAATTTTATTCTGTCCAAAAGCTTAAATTCTTACGTTTCTGTGTACTCCTGCCTCACATTTTGCTGGCGGAAAATTCTTTTGAAAATGTCGTCACATTTTCCCCGTTTTTTACACTTGTAACACCTACATACTTTGCTCTCAAAACACAATTTCCTTTTTAAGAAGTTCGATTGTTGTAAGGGGAAAGGAATAGTGAAAAATCTCCCGGGGAGTTTCTATTCAGAATCAAGCTAATAAGCATCCCCCTGGCAAGCACCGATCTTACTATGTAAAAATGGTCAACCTCCCCTTATTATTTCCAATCTCTTATCTCTACAATTTCGACTTTGCTACAATGAGCATTTAGTCGAAAACTACAGGCTTTTTTAAAAATACTAACTAACAAATTCGTAGAATTAACCACAATTCAGTATTACTGTTTATTAATCTCTGCGCAATTGAAATAAATGAAAACCCAATTTGTTCTTGTTTTAGATAAAGCCCTAGTTAATTTAATACAAGTAGTCATTCGCTTCGTTCGATTAAATGCACCCCTAACCACGCTTATAACCGAGGATTTGAATATCTGAACAGTCAGCGCTTACATGCTTTTAAGCGGAATTTTCATAACTATAAACGCCTCACACTTATAAGCATTAGACGATGTTATAGAGGGTGTCCGGTGACAGAATTGAATTTTAATCTTAAAGTTTCTCCTCGATCGCTGAACATATGAGCGGGGGCTTCCAAAAATTGTGTGTGTGAAATATTCAGGAAGGATCTTAGACTTCACCCATTCAAAATTCAAATCGTGGAAGCGCTTAATCCTAATGATTGTAAGATTTTGTCGTAAGCAATCCGCTGTCATATCCCCTGTTGCGCCATCAAATCAGCTGATTCTTTCATACTTGCTGAAAGTCGGTTGACCCTCTGATCTTGGCCACACCTTCTAAATTCTCAACACCGGGTTTGCGGATGGCTCACCCTTTTATTCTCTACATCGTGAGTAGCCACAAAAGGTGAGAAGTAAATACAGGGTAGGCCAAATAAGACCTACTACTGTTAAGCACAAATAACTTTTTAATTTTTTGACATATTTATTTTTCTCTTTTTGTAGGTTATAATTGAATTGTTGGAAATTTATTATGGAACCCTACCGCAAGACCACCAACAATGACTACAATACGCTATTCGTTTTACACAATTAGCCACACAAATTGCAAAAACGCATTTCCATTTAAATGGTTATCTCAACAAACAAAACTGTAGATTGTCGGGCTCTGAAAATCCAAGGGCAACACACCAACATCAGTTGCACTCATCTAAATGTACTGTTTGTTGCGGTGTTATGGCCACTAGAGTTATCGGTCCATATTTCTTCGAAAATGAGGATGAAACGCCGGAATCGATTTCAGGACCTTCTTACAGAACAGTGATTGAAAACTTTTTGCGGCCAATGGCGGAGCAGTATCCTAATTTGTGGTTTCAACAAGATGGAGCAACTGTGCATACTGTTAGGCAAACTATGGACCTGGATCTATGGATTAGTAGGTCTTATTTGGCCCACCCGGTACATGCTTTCAAGTAAACAATGAAATGCGTAAATGCCAAAACACATATTTGACAGTATTGAGTAATTGATTTTTTGAAAAGTAATATAGGGTTGCGTAATTCACCTTCTGTATTCAATTAACTTAAAACTAAAGCCGCCCTTATGCATTTAGTGTGTTGCACCAAAATGTTTTCTTATTCAGGACTATGACTATGCGCCATTAATTCTTAAATAGAACTGGCAAGCTATCGATCCAAATAAACTTATCCCTGGGGTGTATGTATACCGGACAGACAAACAGTCAAAAACATACATACATACATGCATACATACTTGTACTAGATGGGTATTCTTTACTTCTCAACACATACTCGTATACGGGGATTTCATAACTAACCGTACCGCGCCCGGTCAAATGACCGATTAGTTAAGTTCCTTGGTTAATTTTACTTTATATAAATTCATATATTATCAAATTTAGCAATTTGCCTTTTTTTGTGTTTGATTTCTTTTTTTTCACTGTTAAACATTCATCTCTTGACTTGTTTGCCACACCCGCTCATTTGATCGGCGAATAAATGAACAGCAACAGAATGTTCTCGAAAATTCTCTATCTCATATTAAGTAATTGAGAGTCTGACTTACTAACGGTAATTCTCTTTCCAAGCACTTGACGCTGTTGGTAAAAATCTAAAAAGTTTACGAATTGAAGAAAAATCAAGTGCGACAAATAATAAACAAATCTTATAATAATCAATACATCATTTTTTATCCCTAAATATGCCCAAACAACGTGTGAAAAAATTAATAAAAAAATACAATATACAAGTGAAATGCGTACAGACAGGGAAAATGCCGATTCTGAAATTGTACAAATTGAAGGTGTTTACTTGTCTGATACCAGCGATGAAGAAGAAAACATTTTGAATGTTCGCAGAGGTCAAAAGCGTCGAAGGATTTTAACACATTCTGAAAGTGAGAGTGGTAAATATACCCAGATTACTGAAATTGCTCTGGATGGAACTGTTTGGCAACAAATAAAAGCAGGCCCTATAATCAGAAGGCCTCCATATAATTTCAAAGAAATATCAGGTGCAACTGGCAACGCTAAAAGAAATATTATGTTCGGTAAAGCAAAAACGGCATTTTTTTTCTTTTTTTTTTTGATTATTGATAAGTGGATTCTTGAGCACATAAAAACATGTACAGAAGCTGAAGCGTTGCGAAAACTAGGAACTACTTGAGATTTACCCATTGCAATTTTATACGCACGGGGCGCTTGTCAAGCCAGAAATTTACCTATATCTATCTATGGAATTCAAAATGGGTACCTGTTTTTTCTCTAAAACTAAGAGCAGAAGAGCAATCACGGCAATTTTAAAATTTCTCCGATTTGATAATAAGACACAGAGACGCCAACATCTAAAAACCGACAAATTGTTCTAATTTCGGATGTGTGGAACAAATTTATTGAGAATAGTAAGTATAACTACAAGCCCGATATGAATTTGACTATTGACGAGCAACTTTTTCCAACCAAAGCCAGGTGTAAATTCACTCTGTGTATGCCAAATAAACCTGATAAATTTGGCATTCAATTTTGGTAAATATATTATAAACGCTTTTCCATATCTTGAGAAAGAAGAAACTAGAAGGCCGTCAATATCACTTGGTGAATTTGTTGCCCTCCAACTAGTCGAGCCATTCACCCAATGTTGGAGAAATGTTACAACTGACAACCTTTTTACGAGTTCATCATTGGCAACAAAACTGTTAGCAAAGCGAACAACATTAGTTGGGACTATGCGAAGGGACTTGCCTAAGCTTGCGAAAGCAACAAAGAATAAAATGGAACGTCTCTCGGCAGTAATCTACAAATCAGATAAGAGTACTTTTACAATTTATAAGACCAAACCAAGGAAAAAAGTTATAGTTCTAAGTACAAATCATAAAAGCGTAAATATTGAAAATAATAGGACAAAGAAAATACCTGAAACCATTGCATACAAGTTTTCAAGTATTCTTAATTTGGTTGGCATCAATTCATGGATCCTTTATAACGAAGTAACAGGACAAAAGATATCAACGCAGAAATTTCTACTACTAGTAGCAAGAGAGCTTGATGAGGACTATAACCAATTTCTCCAAAAAACACAGGATAATTTACAAGCGACTTCGAGGGAAACATCTAAAAATTCCAATTCTAGAAAAACATGTCAGAAAAAATTTTGCGGAGAAAATAAAACAACGAAAACTTTGCGGCAAGTGTATGGCAGAGAATCCTATTATCTGTAAAAAATGTCAATAAAAGAAAAGTAGTCCTCATTTATCCCTAAATAATATAAAGGCCTCACTTATAATCTCTAGTAGAAAATGTGTTTTGAAAAAGCAATTATTTCATAACCGGTCAAATGACCGGTTGCGGTAAGAATAGGTGATACACCGGTACGGTTAGTGTTAAAATGAAAAATCTGAAGCTTTAAAAAGAGTCTGACATATCCAGAGACTTCTGGGGCAAAAAAGTACGCAAAACATTTAAAGCTACTTCACTTCATACTATATATACATACATGTATACGTACTATTTGTGTTCACAGTGCGTTATGGGCCCATAATAACGTACACTCGTATTAAAAATAATATTTATATGTCAGCTATAAATATATTCAGGTAGCGGAGATTCCCAAATAAAAATTTGCTCGCTCTTATCAATCGCCGCTGACACTGTCTTGAATCACACAGAAAATCAGCTGCATAAATGGGTTTTGAGCAAACACATCTGTGAGTCCCCTATGAGCTAGCATTACAGGGAAATCCAAGAAATCATCAGTAGCTCATTATCAGTACTCTTCATGACAAAAGTATAAAAGAGAGATGAGTGATGGAATAGAGCATCAGAGTAAAACAACCTTTCCAGCAGTAATTACAACGCGACACATCGCAACTCAACTCCCAAATCGCAACCACTATCGCAATAAATAAATTCAATATGAAAGCAATCGTGCTTTTCGCTGGTCTTATTTGCGCTTTCTGCTTGTTCCGTGCCACACAAGCGGCGCCTGCTGATTTAGCTGTCTTCGAACCAGACCAAGTTCAGTTGGTATTACTGAAGGAGGATCCATTAGTTGAAGAGTTGACTCGTCCCAAGCGCGCCACCTGCGATTTACTGAGCGGTTTTGGGGTTAAGCACGGCGCATGTGCTGCTCATTGCCTACTTCGCGGCAACCGTGGCGGTTACTGTAATGGGCGTGGGGTCTGTGTCTGCCGCAACTGAGATCGTGCTGCTAAGAGGAAAAAGAAGGCAAATGCTTCCGAAGTATGATTACGCTTAGTTATATCCTATGATTAAATATTTATTGTTTAAAAATAATTTTAATAAAGAAAATAATGTTTTAAATAAATCATGCAGCTTTTATTCCGTGGGTGGGATACACATACATACATATGTATACTACGACCGAATGCATAAGAGTAAAAAGAGAGGTAGGTGTATTAGAGTGCTACAACGAAATTGAGAAGGGGAAAAGGTATTTTTAGCGAAAAAACTATTCAAAACCAAAGAGTGACAACTGTACATGTCGGGATATAACAAATATAATGATAATAATATGAATAATAATTCAGAAAATTCTATCAAAACTTTCGTTGCTTGCAGTCCATAATCCACAGACAATAAGGAGGACGAATTTTCATCCTGTTGAATATTGATAGCAGTGCAAATTACAAACATAGCAGAGAGCACCACCAGTCAGTCAGGATCCAACCCACATAATTGGAGCTATTCTCATACCGCGAGGAGCAGCCATTTCTTATTTTTATAAAGGTGATTAGAGATGGCCGTATTTTGCTCATGCGTTTGCTACCAAGCAGTAGGCATTGAACCTGGCCGTCATGGAAACTGCAAAGATGAGTAATTTTCTATAATATTTCAACATACGAGTGCATACCTTTTTTTATTAAGAGGATTTGGCTATTGATGTTTGAGGAGTCTGAAACAAATCGTATCGCACAACTGATTACGAGTATAATGCGATTAAATTAAACGACGAACAACGGTAGAAACTTTAAATAATTGGCGCGTGACCACAATATCGATATTTTTGTTTTGAAGAGGTAGAGAGAGTCCGGCCCTTTAGTGACGCTTTGTGCTTTCTTACTGAAGGTAAAATTTAACCGGATATCGGAAATAGTGGGCACATTTCTTTGATCCAATCCACTCACAATAAAGCCTCAAATGACTGAGATTTTTTGAACACATTTATGACCTAAGTGGCTAATGTATGTAAAGCAGAAGAAAATAGAAATGTGTGCTGCGCATTTTACGAGTATAGCATTTGAATTAATTTTAAAGCGTTTCTAATATTAAGCGAAGAAGTAGTAGCAGGGTTTGATTGAGAGCATTTCTGGTTGCTTAGTCTCTGCTAACCTCCACATTGCTTCCTTTACAAGATCCTCCAGGAATTCCAAGATTTCTCTCTAGATTTAACTCTAGTTGGTAGTTTTTAACATAAGAGCAAATATTTAGCATTTTATAGTTAAAATTTTTTAAATTAAAATGTTAAAGTTTAAAATCTTACATTTTTGTTACTACTGCCTCACATTTTGCTGGGAAAAAATTCGATTGAAAATACCATAACATTTTCCCTGTTGTTTACATTTGTGACACCTACACACATACTTTTCTCCCAAAACATAATTTCATTTTTTCGAAGTTCCTTTTGTCTCAAAGGAAAGGGAATAGCGAAAATTGTCCTGGGGAGTTTCTATTTAGAATCGGGTTGATAAGCGTCCCGCTTACAAGCAGGGGTCTTATCAGCAAAAATTTATCATTCTCCCTCTTGTAACACTTAAATTAAAATTTGATTTTTTATTTATCCGTAAAATTTTGACTTTGCCACAATAAGCATTCACTCGAAAACTACAGGCGTTTTTAAAACTACTAACTAACTAATTCGTAGAACCCAATGAAGGAACCACAATTCAGTGTAACTGATATCTGTGCACTTGAAATTTTTGTATATTTATTTAAAAAAAAAATTAAAACTCAATTTATTCTTGTTTTAGATAGAAATCTTGTTAATTTAATAAAAGTAGCTGTTCGCTTTGTTTGATTAAATACACCGTTAAGGCTTGTAACCGAGGATTTGAATATTTGCACAGTCAAGAAGGATCTTAGACTTCACCCCTTCAGTATTCAAATCGTGCAAGCACTTAAGCCTAACTATTACAAATTGCGTATAAATCTTTGCTAAATAATAATAATAATAAGAGTAATAAACGAAAGAATTAACCAACCTCAAAAACTACCTACTTTCCTTATTGTAGGCAAAACATACATAAACCTAAAAGCACAGAAACAACCAATCCGTCGAACTACAGACCAATAACATGTCTACGTACCCTATCCAAAATAATAACTTCTACAATTAGTAACAAAATATATACACATCTTTCACGCTATGACATTTTAACGAATGAACAAAGGGGTGCAAAAAGGACAGTGGGAGAAGAGCAATTAATAGTAGATACAGTAGTAATGAAACAATACCCTAATATACTTCACAACACAATATATGGATTTAATATTAAACACGAAAAATATGCAGAACACAGAATAAACCATTTACTATATGTGGATGACATTAAACTACATATGTGCGTCAACACAGGCCCAGTTAAAGAACCCCCTTAAGATCACAGAACAATTCTCAACAGATATAAGAATGCAATTTGGAAGAAGTAAATGTAAAGCACAACACGTGGAGAGAGGAATTTAATTCTATATATATTAAAATGACAAAATAAAAAAGCACTGAACACAAAAGTGCCAACACGACTTGCAGTTCGATACAGCCATCGTGCTTGGTGAAAATGGACCCCGCCTAGCGCGCTATGCGTGGCGTGGGAATAATAATAATAATGTTGAGCGATTCCGAACGGTAAACACTATCTTTTGGACTAATGGAGCCCATTTCCATTTAAATGAAAGTGCAAATAAGCAACATTGCCTTTATAAAGAGCAGAAACCCACTATTAAAACATCAACTGAAATTTCTTAAGTCCGAAAGTGACGGTTTGGTTCGCATTGTCAAGCAATGGAATTATTGAACCAAATTTTTTTTTAAATCGTTGTCATTAGTAATTATTTTTTAATTTAGCCTTTACTCCTTGGTTCCGCCACCGAAAATCCTATATTTGGAAAATACTCTAATCTTTGGCTTTCAAACCCTTTTTCCTGATAATAACTCGCGTATTAACAATAATGCTAGACTAAATTTAAAAAAAGTGCGTACTTTTTATATTGATGAAGGAGGTTTTGATGATGTTGAGGTGGAAGAAGAAAATGGTTTCAAAATAGTTTGCGGTATGAGGTCCGAGTAACGGCCAAAAGCAGTGCCATTAAACTGTGCTGAAAAGATAGCTATCCGATATATGTATATATATTATACCTATATATATATATATATAATGCATTAACTTTTATAGTAACTTTTCCTATAACGGCTTCACGGATCATTAATTCTGATCATTTTCATTGCTTCGTTTTCCGAAAACATATTTTACAAAATTTTACGGAAAACAGCAACCAGTCGAGATAAAATTATCGCTTTTCTATTTTCATGCTGCTACTTAAGTACCGTTATTTGTTCCCTTGTGAGTTGGACTTAATTTTTTTAAACTAAACAAATGTTTTTGTTTTTTTTAGCACTGAAGGGTGTCTTTATTATCTTTTACATGAACATACATATATATTTTTATTTAGTAGTATATAGTATTTTTCGCTGTCTATAAAGAAAGTATTGTAAGAAAACCTATAAATATTTACTTATTTTATGCATGTTTTTTATTCTTTACGAGAGAATTTTATACGCGTTTGAGGCGTGGCTGGTTGGTTGAAGTGATGATTCTCCCAAAATACAACTAGCGCTTCCGCACCATTTCGTTGCCACATCCTTGTTACCAACTTATTTAACGGTCCTTTACAGCAAGACTATATTCAGTCTATTATTCGCAGAAGAAATGTCGGTGTGTGTTGTGAGGGATGCCCATTTTGGCTGCTTTGCATGTCGTCTGGTCTACAATCCGTCCACCTGCAATCCATGATTCGGAGGTATATATTTGTATTCTGAGGCCTACCCTTACATCAAAGGTGAGCAAATTGAGCAAATTTTATTTATTATCTAGTTACTATAAATGATTATTTCTAGTAGAGCATGCACCTATAATAGGTTTTTCTTTTTTTTTTTTTTGAATTATCTAAATTTGTAGTCGAGTTACGTGGGCAGGAATTTACAGTGCTAGCTCACTACAAGCAATAGTTATATGCGTAAAGAAATAATATGTATGAAAGTAGACTAATAGCGCAAAAAATATTTTTAAGGTAATGTATATTCCCACATACAATATTTCCCTGCTTATCATGCATGGCTTTTGTGAAAACACCTTCGTGAGTCCCCTACACAGAGTATATGTAAAATGTACATATGTGTTTTCGTACAATTATGTATGTACGTTGGGAAATCCAGATTCTCATCATGAGCGCGCGCTATCAGTTCTATGGCGAAAATATTGGGTATAAAAGACAAATGAACACCGAATTTAGCATCAGTGCAGAACAACCGCAACTGAAAGCAAAGTCACCTTCAAATTAACAGCAAACCTCATCCGAAAAATTAAAACCAATATGAAGACAATTGTACTTTTTGCTGGACTGATCTGCGCTTTTTGCCTATTCACGGCCGCCAGTGCCAAGCCTGCGGCGGATGGAGCTCCTCTGGAAGCAATAGACGTGAATCCTCTAATGGAACAGTTGGCCGTGGAAAACTCGGAACCTGTGGTGCATTTGAATCGCCAAAAGCGTTTCACTTGTGACGTGCTCAAAAGCCCTCCAGCGTGTTCGGCCCATTGCGTTGCACTGGGCAAATGGCGGGGCGGTTATTGTAGCCGTCAGGGTATATGCATTTGTCGGCAGTGAAAACTTCCAGCTTAATGAAGACCATTTTTATTATTATAAATTTTTTTAAATCTATTCGCAAATTTATTTGTTTAAAGTAATTATGTTCCTTTTTTCCAAAAATAAACTGTATTATTGTATATACCTATGTATGTGTGTATGTATTAATTTTGCATTTGATTTACTTAGGTTTTATTATAAAAAAGAAAAGCAAAGTTTTTCAAAGCTATGGAACTTGCCTTTAGTTATGATGGACTGCCTCAAGGACGCAGATACCTGTTGTGTCAGCAGACAAACACGTGGCTACAGTCTGATGAAACGCTAAAACGAAAAATATATTGCTCTTGTTGTTTTTGCTCTACTGCTGCTACCTGTTCAATGTGCCTTAAACTGCCTTCTGAAAATAAGGCTACGGCAAGACATTAAAATTACGTACTACATATATATTGTTGTTTTTTAGGCTTGAGGTTTCACATATAGATTTTTTCAGAAGTGCGCATGAGTTACATTGTATACAAATGTATATAAATATGTGGATAATGATCCCGCTCTATCCTCCAATAATGGCAATTTTTGTGTTCTGGGTGACTGCAATCTTAGTAATGCAGACGATAGTACTGCATTATGTCCAAATAATATTAATGGTATACCATGTGTGAAACCTATTTGACTAACATTTTTTAAGTTTTGGACTGGTTCAGAAAAAAATTTCTCAAATACTCTTTCTCGAATTCTAGATCTTATTTTCGTTAATGGTGTTATAAATTTTTATTTCACTTGAATGCCTATACTCTATGTTTACTCCTCTACACTCTATACCACTTATCCTTCCTATAAAATTTATGAATTTCATGACTTTTATCTTTACAATAAGACTACTAGTTCTTGTTTTACAAATTTTGATTTTAATACACAATAAGACATTTAAATATAAAGATGCATATTTATAAAATATATTGAAATTTTTGAAAATATGTAAAATAAAAAGTAGGTAACAAAGACAAATTTGTAAAAACAAAAAAAAAAAATTAAATTGAAAAAAATTTTAAAATATCACAAATTGAAGGGATCACAATGCAATTATCTCCCTCTCCTGTTTAAAACAGTAATATTATACAATATAAATATTTTATTAGCTCTAAACACCTTGCACTAACTTTAATATTTACTTTTTAACATTAAAAGTCATAATAACTACCTACCAAAAAATACAGAAATCAAATCTATGCAACTAAGTACCAAATCGTCTAAGTTGCATATAAATCCTGCCACTGAGAACATAAATAAACTAATTAACTATCTTTAATGTTGTAAACTCTGTAAAGACCTTTAATTTAAATAATAATCATAATCTCATTTGTAAGTAAGCTGCTAGCTTAAGGCCCCAGAAGTATTAGCATTGGTTCCTATTGGTTTAAATACCCATGTCTAAAACAATGCTTAACATCATAACAATAATATCATTACAGCTTATTGTTCAGAGGAAAAAAAAATGATGAGTTGAAATGATCCAGGAAAAATGGACATCCTTTTAAAGAATTGGCGTTAACTTTTAAAAGGAACTTACCAAATACACTAAAAAGATGTTATTCTATTATATATTTTAAACACAACCGAGTCCAGGTAAAAAATGGTGGAAAAATATTGGCTGCAACTAGCGAAGAATATTCTTGAGTTTCATTATAATAGACAACTGAAGGAATACTTATAATTATACATATATGATACATAATTATACTTATACATAATTTTACTTTAAATTCTTATTCATATCGATGGAGTTTGATAACTTAAATTTTTGAAATACAGTGAAATTCCTTATAACCGGACACTCACCGTCGCAGTGTTTTTGTCCGGCTATGGGAGATGTCCGCTTATAAGGGATGAAGTCACAAAATATATACCACACATATAAATTGTATTGTACATAGTTTATTTAAGAAATTTTTGGAAGTAATAATTAATTCCTTTGGGTGAGAAGCCGCGTTATCTAAAAACAAGATAATTTTTCGATTCTGGGCTCTCATTCTTCGGTTGAACTGCTGCAGCCATTCACTCATTACTTCTCGAGTCATCCATGCTTTTTTATTAGTCTTCCAATCCACTAGCAGTTTTGCGATTGGAACATGTTTAAAAGATCGAGGACGGGCTGCTTTACCGATAACCAAAAGCAGCTCCTTATCTCCAGCCATTTTAGCACAGAACAAAATTGTGAGTCTTTCCTTTGATCATGTACCACCCACGCATTTTTCGGATTTAAGAGCGAGGGTTTTGTCAGGTAAGGACCGAAAAAAGCCCACCTTCGTCTGCGTTGTAAATGTCTTGAGGCCTGTAACCGGTCAACAGAGATGGCAGTTTTGTCCTAAACTGTTCGACACCATCCTGGTTTACATCTGCAGCTTCGCCAGATACGCATTTGAAATCAACATTATTCCTTATTCGCCATTTGTTTAACCATCCATCTGAAGCATTAAAACTAGGTACACCCAGTTTGCCTGCAATTTCCATTGCCTTTGCTTTAAAAATGGGACCAGAAATCGGAATGTTTTGACTTCTAGCCTTAGCGAACCAATTAAAACACATCTTGTCTATTTCAGAGCCGCCTTCTTTAAGAAAGCTTCGCTTTTGATGAACATTAACTCCAGACTGCCATTTAGAACGAATTTTTTCTTTATTTTTATTGATTTCAGCAGCTAGTGTTTTGCCAATATTGAACCTTTCAAAGCAAAAGAAACGTATACCTACCATTAAATTTTTGGGCTCACTATACTTTACCTTTTTGCAATTCCACGTACTAATAATTTATCTTTTTCGAAAACATTAATAATTTCCATTTTTTCTTTAATAGAAAGTACCTTCTCTTTCGGCGCCATATTATTACGAACCTTGAACGCAACCATTCGCATGCAACTGACTTAACAAACTGAATGGAAAACTACTCTTAATTTAAAACACAGGACTTGAATGTGTGCATACATGTTAAAAGGGGAATCACCTATTTCATTTTTATAATGAACAACAAAGCTTGCTTGTGATATTTTTGAATTTTGTTCGTTTATGAGAACTTTTTTTATGAAAATCGTTTGAAATACTTTGTCCGCGTCCGGTTATTAGAGTGTCCGTTTATTAGGATGATATTTGTATTAAAAAATGAATGAAAAACCTGTGTGCCCAAAATTTGTCCGGTTATTGGAGCTGTCCGGTTATAAGGACTGTCCGTAATGGGGAATTTCACTGTATTTGCTTCTCAAGTTTTTAGGTTTTCTCAGTTCCCTCGTATGCTAAGATACTCTATAACTAGTCATTTTTATCACAGTTATATTTTTTTACTGATATCATTTATTTTAAACTCGAAAAAATCATAACAACTGGCAAGTTCCACCCCAGTAAATAAGGAATCCCAATCTAGAATATCACCTTCTAAATTAATTACAATATTTTTATTGTAGGTTTATATACATAAAGGGTGATTTTTTAAGAGCTACAGCAAAGTTTTTCTAAAAAACACACATAAAATTCAGAAAAATTCATGAAATTTTTATTTAAATCGATAGTATAGTCCATATAATTTAAAGTTTGAAGATTATTTCATGCAAATGTTGACCGCAACTGCGCTTCAAATGGTCCATCCGCTTAGTCCAATTTTGGCATACTCTTTCCAATGTTTCGGCCGGTATCTCACATATAAATGCTTTAATGTTGTCTTCCAATGCGTTAATTGAAGCAGGCTTGTCTGAATAGACATGAGCTTTAACATAGCCCCACAAAAAATAATCTAAAGGCGTTATATCGCACGATCTGGGTGGCCAATTGACAGGTCCCGAACGTGAAATAAAAAGTTCACCGATCTCGCCTCATGTCATGCAAGTCAAGCTCTTGCATTTTGGGCAAAAAAAAGTTGGATATCATTTCACTGTAGCGCTCACCATTCACTGATATGTTACGATTCGCAGCATCTTTGAAGTAGTTCGGTCCAATGATACCTCCAGCCCATAAACCGCACCACATTGTGATATTTTCTGGATACATTGGTAGCTCTTGCAATTTTTCTGGCTGATCTTCACTAAAAAATCGACAATTCTGCTTATATACGTACCCATTGATCCAAAAATGAGCCTCGTTGGTGAACACAATTTTTCGATAAAATCGATCTTTAACTTTCCAACAAAACACGTATTTTTATAATAAAATTCAATGATTTGCTAGCGTTGTTCGTTTGTAAGACGATTCATGGTTAAATTATAGACCAAACTGAAGATGTTTGACAGTGAAACAAAACACGAAACGTGCGTCAGCTGTTTAAACCAGCTGTTTAAAAAGATAATAGCTAAAAAATCACCCGTTACATATGTATGTGTGGTGTGGTGATGTGAAAACTGTAAAATTCCTAATTTTTGTTTAAAAAATTCCCAAGTAATGTTTCTTCCAGTGTTACATCACTGGTTAAAGTTAGAAAAAATTCACATTTTGGCAGCGGTCTCAAAAACTCTGATTGGTCTAAACAACGACTGATTGAAAGAGCGTAAAAATACATGTGAAATGAGCGGACGCAATTCTGCTACCGAATCCCCTATGACAATATTTCTTACTGTCACAATTTTGCTGCGAATGGCTAAACCTTGGATGCGTGATAATGCTTGGTTGTGTCGATAGTTTGACCCCAATATTTGTGGCTTAGAAAAGTTAATGTGCTATTTGAATTGTTTATTCTTCTTGGGAGATATTATTTATATCATTATGAACTGAGAGCGGATATTAAAAATACATAGAGAGGGCAAAAAAAAAAACATAAACAAAGTCTTTCGATTTTCTCCAACAATACTCCATATACGAGTACTCCAAACTAGCGGGGGAAAGATTTAAGTACCTTGATTTGGTATTGATTTAATTATGCAAAGCGTAATATGCTTCAGAGTATAAGTACTTGGCTTTTGCACTGTTTACTAACACTTCACACAGCTAACTGTTTGAATGAAATTCGCAGTGCAAACACAGCACTACACTCTTACGACTCAACCCACAAAAAATACAATAAGGGTATTCATCTAAACGCTGAAAAACCTCGTGCACCACATAAAGCTGGTAAACTTACGAACTCGTAAAACAGCTGTCAAAATTATTATGAGGATAGGTTTACATAAAATGTGTACATGAGTTTAAGCCACGATTTCAGTGCGTAAATTTAAGCGAATCCACAAAGAAACCTTGGAATTGCACAAATACTTCGCGAGGTGCGTTCATGTAACAGTGTGTGTAAACGCTTCAATATCAGCGTTTTGTAAGTTTGGAAGTTTCAAGGAATACCCTTATATACTTACGAATGCATATATGTACAAGCAATCTATATATTTGTTCACAAATGCTTTATTGTGCATACTCGTACATCCAATTACACCGGGAATCACAAAATCGAAGAGATGCGTTATCGCTACGAAAATAAGACGACTGTTCTCCAGGCCTCGAGTGGCGTATAAAACTCAGATGGGCAACGATACAGAGAATCAGAACACAATTGATTTCGTAGCGACAGCCACTCAATATGAAGATCATCGCACTTTCGGCTTTCCTCATCTGTTCTTTCTGTATTCTCGGTACAATCGCCGCACTTGCTGACGAAACCGCCTTGACAGCGGCTGATGCTATAAGCTTACGCGCACAGTTAGCTACGGAAAGGGAGATGGCTGTTGAAAATTTGGATCGTCAGAAACGTTTCACTTGCAATAGTTACGCCTGTTCAGCCCATTGCATAATACTTGGCAAGCGTCAAGGAGGTTATTGTAACCGTCAAAATGCCTGCGTTTGCCGCAAGTAAAAGTAATTCGTCGATGGAGGAAACGAAGACAAGCAAGCACATTTAACAAAATGTGTACCAATTGTTTATTATGTGACATGGTTTTAAATCAAAAAATATATTTTAAAATGCAAATCTAATGCATTTATGTGTCATATTTATTTTCGTTTTTCAAGCGTATTTTTCAAAACTACAAAAAACATAAACAAGCTTCAACTCATTCTTACATAGAAAATACAAACAAAAAACTTAACAAAACACAATGCATGACAAAAAAGAACTCGGGCATTTATATAAAGTAGGTATATGCAAATAATATTTTAGAAAAAACAATATAATTAATATTTAATCGGCAAGCCTTTATTTTTTCTCGCAGCTTTCAGTCTTCTTGGCATGGATTCGGCGAGCTTATTAAAGGAGCTGTTAAGCCATAGACGAACATCAGGTGAGTTATGCTTGGGATCGTTGTCATGATAGTACTGAAAATTGTTCTTCATTCCCAAACAGGCAGCACTTTGCATTAAATTTTCTGTAATAATTGTTAGGTATTGTTTGTGGTCCATATTGCACTTAATTAGGCACAAATTTCCAGTACCAGCAGCGGACATACAACCTCATACCATTACCGACCCACCCCCATGTTTAACTGTCGGACGTAAATTTTTTCCAGCAACTCTCCATTAGGTCTTCTACACACATAAGATTGTCCATCTGGCCTAAATATGTTAAACTTGCTTTCATCTGCAAATAAGACTTTTGCTTCCAGAACTCGATATCCATATCCCCATGAAGCTTTGCGAATTTTATTCTCTTGTGTCTATACATATACTTTTGGAGTTGCAGTTAATATTAAGGTGTTGGGCGACTTCTGTTGCGAGCTTAGGAGCGCTCAAATTTGGATTTTTCTTAATTTGTTGTACTCTCTACCGTTCATCTGCATCCAAAAACAGTTTTCGTCGTCCCAATTTCTTCTTATTTTTCACCGATTTTGTTTCTTTGAAACGTTGGCTGGAATTTAGAACAATGCCGATTTTGGAATTTCTGGCAAACTATAATGTTTTTTTTTAATGAAACTTGGTGGAGATGTTAGTGAGGTGTTAAGGAACACTCTTTATAACTTTAAATTAATCGGGAAATAATAATTTTTTAATTATTTACATTCAAAATGCCCTTGGGAACATCAGTATAATTTGCCACATTACACTCTATATTTTTTAACATTTCACTATAAATCACCAAATATACACTCACACGCGTGTTTTTACCGATTTTTATGCTAATATTCTAATTATATCTATTAAAATTAAATGCAAATACATTTGCCTATGCAATCACATTCCAATTTTAAGCGCGAATAAGAAGAAGATTGGAATTACAACAGTATGGTGTTGCCGGATGCCTGCAAATGAAAACAAAAATTAAGTACTTGAGTTTAGTGTTAATGATGGGAATGGGGGTTATTGTGCCTGCTTACTACATACACGCATATGACGTTTTAATTTTGGGTTCAATGGTTTTAACACGGAAAGGAGTTTTACGCAAAAATACTGTGCATTGCGTAGCCGGAGTTGGACTGATGAGGGTTATTTTTTTGAAGCGCGGCCGAAGGCCGCCCACGCGAAAAGGAGTTCTACGCAAAAATACTGTGGATTGCGTAGCCGGAGTTGGACTGATGAGGGTTATCTTTTTGAATTGCGGCCGAAGGCCGCCCACGCGAAAAAGAATTCTACGCAAAAATACTGTGGATTGCGTAGCCGGAGTTGGACTGATGAGGGTTATTTTTTTGAAGTGCGGCCGAAGGCCGCCCACGCGAAAAGGAGTTCTACGCAAAAATACTGTGCATTGCGTAGCCGGAGTTGGACTGATGAGGGTTATTTTTTTGAAGCGCGGCCGAAGGCCGCCCACGCGAAAAGGAATTCTACGCAAAAATACTGTGGATTGCGTAGCCGGAGTTGGACTGATGAGGGTTATTTTTTTGAAGTGCCGCCGAAGGCCGCCCACGCGAAAAAGAGTTCTACGCAAAAATACTGTGGATTGCGTAGCCGGAGTTGGACTGATGAGGGTTATTTTTTTGAAGTGCGGCCGAAGGCCGCCCACGCGAAAAAGAGTTCTACGCAAAAATACTGTGGATTGCGTAGCCGGAGTTGGACTGATGAGGGTTATTTTTTTGAAGTGCGGCCGAAGACCGCCCACGCGAAAAAGAGTTCTACGCAAAAATACTGTGGATTGCGTAGCCGGAGTTGGACTGATGAGGGTTATTTTTTTGAAGCGCGGCCGAAGGCCGCCTACGCGATAAAGAGTTCCACGCAAAAATACTGTGTTAATTAATTTAATTTAATTTTGATTACTTTATTATTTTTTGTGATACGCTTAATATCATTGTTTTTAAGTTTAAATGAGTTGTATGTTTTTATTTTCAAATTTATTTCTCAACTTTAAATTACAGCAAAAAATACTGCAGTTTTACAATGAACCTTCCACTGAACATCCCTGCGTGCGAACTTCGTTTTCATTTCAGGTGTATGGCAACACCAACTTTTCGCTAAATTATAGAACTTTAACATTAAATTACTTAAAAACTATAAGCCTCCGGCAGGTTCTGTTTTCAGTTTTAAGATGGGGATACACCCCTCTATCACCCCCTTTTTACCGTTTTTTCCAAAGCGATCGGCATTGTACTAAATTCTACCCGAAACGTTTTATCACGTCGTATACAGTCGAACGGGTTCTATCCACTATTTCCCAAACGGTTTGACCCTTTTCACGCAGACTAATAATTAAATTTCTGACTTCAATTGAGCTTTGTCTTCGGTGTCTACCCATGTTTATAATTTGGAATTTTATTGAACAAAGTACGACTGAAATTTTACTTTAATTTATTACGTGTGGTTCTTTCTTTGCACTGTTCTACCGAGAGAAAATTAATTGTGGGATTCCCCGTTTTAAAGTGCCAACTAATCGCAATATTGCCAGATGTCCGACTTCTTTTTTGACACCAATTTTGAGAATACTGCGTTTTATATCAAGGAGATAATAGATTTGTAAATTATTCTTACTATTTTTAGAGTCCTATTTGAATACCACAAAGAATAATATAAAACTAAAAATATTTAACTTGCATTTCTTACAAAAATTTTGAATTTGAAGCTAAATGAAGAACTCGGTCATACAGAGTTCTTTATTGAGGCACTGTATATATGTACATATTATCACCGGATATAAATGTAATTTTGTTTTTTTTCATACAAATGTATGATATATATTTCATGATACATATTTTATCGTTTTCGGTTTTAATCTTCCATTAAACAAATTTGAAATTGTTATTTTTGAAATCATTTGCAATTGTTTAACGAAGCCGTTAAAGTGGGCTTGTAATGTTATGGCTAGAGAACCATCGAATTTCGGCTTCGGTTTCGGTCATCTTCGACTACAAAAGTTCAGTTCGGTTTCGGTTCGGTACCAACAAGAAAAAAACCGAACTTCGTTTTTTGTTCAAAAATTGTATAAATAAAAACATTTTTTTTTAATTCAAAACAGTATTTGGGATTTATATGATAACGATATAATTTGCAGGAATTATATGAAAAAACAAACTATTTTTTTATTAAATTTTTTATTGATTAATCACTTTTTTTCACAAACATCTGCTGCCAATACTAGAATTATTTTTTGGAAAAGATTGCTTTAAAATATCTATCTACCCCTCCGTCGAGTGCGGCTAGTGAGCAATTGCCGACTCCGTGCGGCAAATATTTTTCATGAGGAGCCTTTTCATGGCAGAAATACGCTCGGGGTTTGCCACTGCCCGCCGAGGGGCGACCGAGAGAAGAAATAGAAATAGAAAAAAACCTTTTCTTCATTTTGGTGTCTCACGGAGATCGAAACCTACGTTCTCCGACTCGTAGTCACGCACCAACCCATTCGGCTATGGCGGTTGCCCGATAAAATAATTACTGCATGAAAAATAAGTTTTTTTAAATTTTTTTTTTATGTAAGACTACATATGTTAAGAGCTGAAATAACTGTGAGTTAAACTTACATATGTATGTACCTTTTCGCTTTCTTATTAACACAAATCTGGATTTTTGAATAATCATTGCTTGTTTATTACTTGGGCTCTATTCGGTTGGGTTCGGCTTTGAAAATCAATGTTCGGTCGTTCTCTAGTTATGGCCATTTGTGTGGCTGACTACGCATACAAATGCCGCTTTCTTAGAATTTCACTGGCGCAAATAAAGTGTAGCCCATATAGTGGTTTAATTTATATATCATATAGGGTTTTCCACACATAGGTGTTATTTTGATATTCAAAGAAAAATACTATTTTTTAATATAAATGATCGGATGTTTATTTCATTATAAAGAGGAAGGAATGCTGTTAATACTGGAAAATAACATCAGGCAAATGACCACCACGACCACGCTTACAGATCAATATCTTTTTCATGAAATTTTCCATAACCAAATTGCAAAGTGGCTACCCTATATCTTTGAGGTATTGAATCGACCGTAGGCTGTTGGCGTAGACCTTCTCTTTCACGTGGTATCAAAGAAAAATGTCACAAGGTGGTGAATCACAAGATCTCGGTGACCAATTGTGATCACCTCTTGGAGAGATAACACGGTCCGGAAACTTTTCCCCTAAAAGATCAATGGTTTCGTTGCTTGTGTGGCACGTAGCGCCATCTTGTTGAAAATAAACGTTGTCCAGATCAATACCATCCAACTCCGGCCATAAAAAATCGTTAATCATCTCTCGCTAGCGCAATCCATTCACCAATAACACTTGTTATTGGAAAACCCTATATTCTAATATGTAATTGATTCGTTCTAAATAAAAAAAAAACATTGTCAGTATTTATGGGGCATGATTTCATTCATTGTTTTATTGAAGCATGCACACTTTATTAAAAACTAGAATCGAATTCCTTATTACTTAAAATGTAATAACAAATAATAAGGTTATGTTTTTGAAAAAATATGGCAGTATTTTAGTCTATTCAGGGGAAGCTGTCTTATAATAGATAATCCCCGATGCACTTGACTTAAATTTGTTTTCCAGTTTATATACCGTCTTTATAAGAATATTTTACTAGAAGAAATTTTCCTTGTATTTTATATCAGATCAAGCTTATCAGTTGTAGCTTATATAAATAGAGGTGGGATACAATAAATTTGCTTAAATTTTAAACTTTTATGGATTCGATAACAAAATTTAAAAGATTATACATTTCATTTTAGCTCTAAAATATGCACATATCGCTCGTCACTCTATCTCACCGAATAGCTTACTCGAGAAGAGCTTGACTCGTCAACGAATTATTTGCATAACATTAAGCCTTGTTCAAACTTAAAGCATTTCTTTTCGTTTCTCAAAAATACGTTATTGACTTTCTATTCAGATTTCAAGTAGAAAAGAGCAGTCACTGTCGAATTAGCATATCATTAAAAAAACCACTGTGTAGGCCATCCTGTGTAAATAATGAATAATATACATATGTACATACAAGAAAATGTGAATAATTTTGAAAATTCAAAAACAATTTTTTTTATATTAATTTTTATTTTATAATTTGAATTTTATGACCGTGCAATTTTCATGTTGTGTTAAAGATTTTAATAAGCTGAGCGCAATGCCGCCACCAGCTGCTCCAATCAACTGACTCGACGCCATAACTTGCTGACGTTCTTAACAAGTGGCCATATGAATATGTGTACATACATATGTACGAGTATATTAGGGTGACCGAGTGGGAAAACAAATAAATCGGCCTGCTTTCCAAAATGTTGTATTGTGGCTCAGAAAATCGTCTATGTAGACCTGTATAATTGGCGCGTACACCCTTTTTGGGTGTTTGGCCGAGCTCCTCCTCCAATTTGTGGTGTGCGTCTTGATGTTGTTCCACAAATGGAGGGACCTACTGTTTGAAGCCGACTCCGAACGGCAGATACTTTTATCAGGAGATTTTTCATGGCAGAAATACACTCGGAGGTTTGCCATTGCCTGCCGAGGGGCAACCGCTATTAGAAAAATGTTTTTCTTAATTTTGGTATTTCACCGAGATTCGGCCCTACATTCTCTCTGTGAATTCCGAATGGTAGTCACGCACCAACCCATTCGGCTACGGCGGCCGCCGTTATTTTGTCTTAAAAAAAAAAAAAAAATAATTGGCGCGTACACTTCTGTTAGGTGTTTGGCCGAGCTCCTCCTCCTATTTGTGGTGTGCGTTTTGATGTTGTTCCACAAATGGAGGGACCTACAGTTTCAAGCCGAATCCGAACGGCAAATATTTTTATGAGGAGCTTTTTCATGGCAGAAATACACTCGGAGGTTTGCCATTGCCTGCCGAGGGGCGACCGCTATTAGAAAAATGTTTTTATAAATTTTGCTTTCACCGAGATTCGAACCAACGACCTCTCTGTGAATTCCGAATAGTATCACGCACCAACCCGCTATTCTGTCTTACATAATATAAAATAGACAGAAAATCAAGTACTGACGATTAAATTTCTCCGTTAAATAGTTTGGCTTTCACCGGGAAAATGATTCTCAGTGCCACCGCAACACCCGATTCTGTGGTAGAGTGTATAACAGTGAGCTTACCCAAAAGAGAGTGAGAGCGAGAGAGAGGAGGAGCATGGTACCTGCACGTAAAATTTTTGGTTCACCATAATTTTGAAAGCCCGGTCACCCTAATGTACAAATATTCATATTAATGGCAAACAAACAAAATAGTTTCACTAAAGCAATATTTATCAAATACTTCTCCATTTATTATTGACGTTATTAGTCCACACAACTGGACGCCATTCGAGCGCTCTCGGATTTTTTAAAGAGGGCTATGCAATTCGTGTTCTAATAAAAAGCAAATAATTGTTTTTATTAATCATTTCAGTTTCTAATGTGAAATATTAGGCATTACGATTAGGATAGGTCAGGTTAAGCAGTCAATTTGTACTGAAACAAAATTTTGTAGGTAGCTGGTGTTCTTAGAAAAAAAAACCTAAAGTATCTTAAATAGGCGTCTAACGAGTTTTGAACCCTTCACCTATATAGTGCCGGGCAGACCTAAAGCTTCGTGCACACCTAAAGGTCTACCGCACCACTTCTACAAAAATAATTCCAAGACAGCGTGCAAATAAATCAAGCTCTGAGAGATTTTGTGCGTTGCTCCGCTGATTACCAGTTTACAGGTTGTAAGGAGATACCTGGATGCATGTAGTGCCTTGGCACCCATAAAATGCGTGTACGAAATAACTCAGCCAACTCATAAATATTTCAGCGTGGAATCGGCAATGTGTATTCCAAAGAATCGATAGCCGATCTGTCTATCGAAATGTAGACTCCATATCGCGGAATATTAAATATCGCAATGGACCATTCCTTCCTTCCCATCGAGGTTAGACAATCTATGAACATATCTATATATAAATTGATCCGCTCTCCCCGATCGCGTCGTAAGACAATGTCGGGAAAGTCTTAGCGATGACTTCTTCGTTCATAAATACTTTACTTTGATAAAGTTCAAACCAAGTACCGAAAGTGATCGATAATTAAAATATTAGTTTTTGCCAAAAAACACGTGCTACAAATGGCAACTTCCTTCTGTACAAGGATTTTGGGCATACAAAATTCAATTTTGATGTTTGGTTTGCTCAAAACCATCTGCTAAAATTTACTTACTTTGACTATTTTTGAAGGAAGACCCCATTTTTATTTTTAATTTTTAATGAAAATAACTATTTATTGCAATTAGTTTACTTTAAAATTTTAAATAAATATACAATATATAAAAACAGTATTTGATAATAAAAAAATTAGCAGTAAAAGGTTCAAAACCTTCTATACGACTAAAAAAGCATTGGCTACTGCGTATTCTACATTTTAGTGAGCTACCATTTTTGTCATCTACTTATACTTTTATATGATGCATTAGGAAAATAAATCAAATCAAAACCAATTGGCGAATGTTGTAACTTATGATTGCTTTCACCCGGAGCAAAATAAACATAAAAAATTAATTTCTCGTACCCAGAAATTACATACATACAAATTCTTCCAAAAATGTAACATTATAAGAAAAGGTACTGAGGACTAATAACTAAAATTAAAAATAAAGGCACTCGAAATCTATTTTAGAGCTATGCTTCTGTGGACTTTTGTGCTCAACATTGTCAGTGGAATAATTCCGTCCACAAAGCAAAGTAGAGAAATAATTTAACCCCCCCTAGTGTACATACTTGATAAAGTAGATTAAGATATGTTGAAAAAAGATCATTAAGAAAAGATTTCAAAAGTAAACAAATGCATTTTGTGGTTAAAAGAATTTAATATAATTTTCAATCTCATACAATTTAAACGGAATAAGCGGAAAGTAGTAGGTTTTAATACTACTTATTCATTTATGTTAAAATAAAAAAATCGATTAAGTCCATGTAAGTTCTTATAACAGAGGCATGCATTTGTATGTCTGTATTGTTTTTTTTATTAAGGGGACAGATACCTGTAAACAGCCATATTTTCCCTGATTTTCATTCAAATTATTTAAAATGAAGAAGTCAATATATTTTTTCAAAATTGGCATGCAGTTTATTTATACATTAAATTACATAATATAATTTTTCTTTTTTTTTTTTAAATGGCGGATGTGCATTCAATTCTTCCCGGAAGGTCGCAGCGGAGCTTCTCAATCGGCGGGTATTGTAGGATCGACGTCAGTGACCTAAATACAAAACACCAAAAATTGTTTTGTTTATTAACACGTTGACTGCCGAGCGAAATTTGCTGGTTATCACACAGCGCCGCAAGTGTGCATCACATAATCGTGCAAGTATAAATTGAAACATCGCACGTTCTCATTTTAGTTGCAATACTGTAGGGGCTGTTGATATAATATATGTGTTGAAACACATATACATATACATATACATAATACACGTATTTGATGTATATTATTGAAATACTTCATTTTTAATACTATATGAAATCTTGAAATCATTTCATCATATTTATATTTGAATTGTCATACATTATATATATATATCCTGTTATATGTTTTCAATTTTAAAATCAAACGACAGAAAATATAATTGACGCAATATTACACCAAAAACAATGCGCCGGCACCCATTGCCCGGCGCGGCGCCATTGAAAAGCCATGCGCCGGGCAATGGGTGCCGGCGCGGCAGTCAACGTGTTAATGTCATAATTTCTATATGAATTAAACAAAAATAGAAAAAAAAATCACGGAATAAAATGCTTAAAAAAAATGAATTTTGAGGCGAATTTTCCTACTATTTTTACTTCGAAAAAATTATTTTTTCGAAACATTTTCGAAAACTTGTAAATTCACATAAAAAGTAATATCATAAAGAAGATGTGTGCAAAATTTCAGGGAGATCGTTCAATAACTTTTCGAGGTACCGTGTACGCCAATTCGAAAAATATAGCTTTGAGAAAAACCCGGCTAAAGTCGGCAACGTAACTATGCCTCTCCCAGCGCTCGAACGCAAAGAACAGAGTCGCCAGTTGACATATTCTTAAAGGATTATATTAACATTTTGTGAAAAAAAAAATTTTTTTTTTTCGAAATTTTACAGAAAGAAAGAAAAGAATAAAAACCAAAAATGTTCAAATATACCCATGTTTTCTATATTTGCTTAAAAATGGAAATTTTTCAGTCCTCATTTCATATGCTTCGTAAGAAATTACAAATCCCGAAAATCACGGGCTTTTTGGAACATAAAAAAGACTGCCAATCCCGGCGTTCTTCTTGAATCTTTTTATTGACTTTTCAAAATGGCCTAAAATGAAATAATCTTACATGGAAACTACTCGAAACTATTTGTAGCAAGGGTGCCCTTTGGAAATTTCTGAATTCGTAAGTACGTAACATAAGCATATGACGTGTAGCTGTTTTTTGTTTGTTCCATTCAGTTGTTAGTTACAGGGTGTTAACAATGAAAGTCAAACAAGAGAAAATTCGGTACATTTTACAGTTTTCCCTTGATAAGGGCGAAAATGCAACCCAGGCCGCTGAAATTGTGAGTGGTATTTATAGGGCCGATACTGTAACAGTTAATTACGTGCAATTTTGGTTTCGTTGATTACGGTCAGGCATTTTTATTGTTAAACAAAATGTCGAAAATGTTGATAAAATCACAGAAATAATCGAAGTTTACCGGCATGTTAGTAGTCATAGCATCGCTCAGGAGCTAAAGATCGACCATAAAACAGTTCTAAACGATTTACGCGAAAATAATGGATTTATTTTTCCCCAAACTAATATATTGTAGATTCTCAGCTGAATAACTTCAATTGAGCTTGAATCAAAAACAAGCTCATCATGAGGCACTTGGCTTTGTCCTAAAAATTATGTATAATTAACTATTCCAAAAATATTTAATTTTATTTGTCTTTGTACCGAATTTTAAAGTTGAGCTTTCTGCAACTGCTAACCTTTTCTTGCTGGGTATTCAATTTTTATGTATGAGTCCAAGTATTACCATAGTACGAGTTTATGCTAGAGATGAATGCCATGACAGCACCCCAAAATAAAGAATTCAACAAATATTTTTAAAGCCTAATAATAGTGTCTGGTATTTTTTTGAAAATTTTTCTAGATTTATTTTCTCTTATTTTCTTATTTCTCAATAATGTGAAATAATTTTGAATACCATTTAATGAAATCTAATTGGTGCACAGCCCAGCTATTTGATATCCACGTATTTTTCGAGACGATTGACAAACCGTTGGCCTGCGGCATATCTTTGTTATGTATGTACATATCTGTGAGTTTTATGGTTGTTTACAAAAAAAAAACGAAAATTTGGCATTTGCCAATGAAAAATAATTATGGCAAACTAATGTAGCGAAATAATCAAAGCAACAAGCCACGTCGAACAGCAAAACAATGTATAAAAATAATAAAATAAATTTTCACAATTTCCTCATGACTGCCGGTGGTGGCAGCGACAGCAGAAATAGCATTACAATAAGAACACCTGCTGCACAAATATTTTTTCATTTCGAAATCTCTGTAAACTATTATCCGCGAGGGAGTGGAAAATGGAAAATAAAAGTGTAGTAAATTATATTTACTTAATCTTCATTTGTTCCTTGCCTAGAAAACTAAGCCTAAGCATTTTGAGCATTGTCGTCAATTGTTCTGAAAATTGGTTTATTTGTAGACGTGATTATAAAGTGAAGAAAACTGGAAAAATTTTCAAAGAAAATTAATCATTTTGAGAGTTATTCAATGTTGAAAATGTTGGAATAATTTTTGCACGCCATTTTTTTATTTTTTGTTTTTGGTTTCAGTCTCAAATATATTTAAAAAAACAAAACCTTTTCTGAATTTTTTTTTTTGTGGATAATAATTTGAAAAAATTTAGTTTGTGGAAAATATTTTGAAAAAAATTTTTTTCTAGAAAAATTTAGTGTAACATTTTTTTTGTCCTAATTTTTTCTTATTTTTTTTTCATTCACAGCTGAGGCTATACTCAGTAATTCCTGAAAGTCTCATAGTGTGGTTCCATTAACTTTACCAGTTATATTTTTTGTTTGTTTATTCCTTAAGAAGAACAAAAGAGTTACTAAAATAAAAAATAGTTTAAAAAAACTAAAAAACACGCTTTTATTGCTAATCGAACTAAAAAGTAGAAAATAAATTTTAATCAAAGAGACCTATAATGAAGTAATAGCAAATCGAACGATCAGTCATAGTCAACTACCTCAGAACAGAATTATAACAAAAATTAAGATACAAATAGAGTAATTAAAATTAGAGTTAAAAGCGTGAGATGCATTTTGCTTCACTTTCATAACCCTCTGTACATAGCTAGTTGCCAATAGAATGATTGTAATATTTACTATATCAAGCATCCCACGCTTTTAACTCTAATTTGAATTACTCTATTTGTATCATAATTTTTGTTATAATTCTGTTCTGAGGTTGTTGATTATGACTGATCGTTCGATTTGCTATTACTTCATTATAGGTCCCTTTGTCATTAAAATTTATTTTCTACTTTTTAGTTCGATTAGCAATAAAAGCGTGTTTTTTAGTTTTTTTAAACTATTTTTTATTTTCTACTTTTTAGTTCGATTAGCAAAAAAGCATGTTTTTTAGTTTCTTTAAATTATTTTTTTTTTATTATGAATGAAAATTATTGTTATCATTGCAGTCAGTGAATAAATGATTCGATATATTCGTGTTATATTTAATTCCTTTCTTATCGACTGTAAGTCTAGAGCTATGCAGTTATCAGCCGTGATAAAGAAGTAATCGGGATGAAGAACTTATTTCGTGGAGGGAGCCTGAGAAACTGATTTACAAAAATAGATAAAGATTTATCATTTTACAACCAAATTTACCTTACTTTTTGCCCACAGTAAAAAAAAGAAAATATTAATCCTGGCAATCCTAATAAGAATAGTGAAAATCTTTTATCAAATTATTGCATTGTCATCGGTCCTTGATAGGTGTGCAAAATTTCAAGTCGATCAGATTTTTAGAAGCCAGTGAAAATTAAGCTCAAAGATTCCGTTACATACATGCATACATACATACATACATACATACATACAACCCGACCTAATAAAAGTGTGTTAAAAACATCTCTCTGCACATATTATCGACCCTAATTGCATTGGGCGATTTCTGTAGTTATATTCAAATTCAGCGAGGTAGTGCAAAAAAGTACTCCAGCGAAGCTCTCTTTCATCGTTCACATCCATCACACCTATAACCAAGGCTGGCAATAAAAATGATCTTACGTATTACAGGCCTAATATCTTGGATATCAAATTTGTTAAAATTTATTATCAAATAAAAGTTGTATTCTGCCAGAACAGTTGTATTCTCAGACAAATCCAATAACCAGAATTGTTTCATGGCTGGGTAGTCAACTGTCACTAGTCTTGCTGTTTTCACAGAATTTTATATGTCTGCTTTCAATGACAGACTTGAAGTCAATACAGCCGGACTTTTTTAAGGCTTGTTACAAACTCAGCCACTAAATTTTATGAGTAATACCCAAATTGCATAGTTTTGGGTTTCATTCCATTTTGTAAAATGGATGAAGTCGAACCTTTCTTGCCGTTGCCTCCTGTGGTGCCCCTAAGGAAAGTATTCTGGGTCCATTACTATTCATATATCTGAATATTTTAAATTTGTAAATTAATTTCAAGCCTCATGTAAGCTCTAGTCAGATCTCAATAACGTCGCGGCTTGGTGTGATAAATATCGCCTTCATCTAATTTTTTTCAGATATCGTCTAGGCAGTTATTTGCTACCTCATATTTAATTTAGTATTCGCGTTTCCCCGTTGTGAATAAATTTTCGCTGTATTCATATGGAGGCCGCATCACCTTTGCCAACAGAGTATCATTTCACTCTGCTTAATCTTCGATAACATCAATGGTGTGGTTGACTTTCCTCTTCTTTTAAATACTGCGGAATAATAATTTATTGTTCCTTTGACGGGTTTAGACAGTTTAAGCCTCTTATGTTCCATAGAATATTAAATGAATGAAAATATTGAATGAAGGGGGCAATACCTGTAAAATTTCGAAAAAAAAATTTTTTCATAAAATGTTAATACAATCCTTTAAGAATATGTCAAAAACATTTTAGAACGTAAATTTAAGTGAGTCTTATATTATAGATCGTCAACCATGACGACTCTATTAGAGCGCTGGGAAAGGTATAGTTATGTATTCAAACTTTAGACGCGTTTTTTTCAAAACTATATTTTTTAAATTGGCGTACATGATAACTCAAAAAGTTATTGACCGATCTCCCTGCACACATCTTTTTTATGATATTATTTTCTATGTGAATTTACAAATTTTCGAAAATTTTTCGAAGCAAAATTTGCCTCAAAATTAATATTATTTTTTTTTAAGCATTTTATCACCGCGATTTTTTTTTTCATTTTTGTTTAATTCATATTTAAATTATGAAATTAATGAAAAACATTTTTTGGTTTTTTCTATTCAGGTCACTGACGCCGATGCTACAATGTCCGCCGATTGAGAAGCCTCGCTGCGAGCTTTCTGGAAAAATTGAGTGTACATCTGCCATTTTAAATGATTAAAAAACAAAATTATATTATTTTATTGTATAAATAAACTGTATGCCAATTTTGAAAAAAATATATTGACTTCTTCATTTTAAATAATTTTAATGAAAATATGGCCGTTTACAGGTATCTGTCCTTTTGAATGAATTTAATAAAATTTAAAGTTCTCTCCCTTTTGAATTTTCATCTGCTAAACCAACTTTCAAATTGTGACTGAATAGTTCGTAAGAAATCATGTATTCCTAGATTTACTCATAATAAATAAACAAATGAATCAGACAATGGGTAATTTGACGAAGAATAGCAATTCGGAGTACCCTTTATAAATAAAACCCAAGCAAACTCGCTAACCCCACATACATACATATGTAAGCTGAGTAAAAATATTCTCCATTGATTCATTTTCTTTTCTCCTCTTTTATCTGCAAGAAAACCTTAAATCAATGTATCCATTTCAATAGCAACGATTAATTTCCCTCTACATTAATATACCAGCGTTTTGATAGTCAGCCAATTTCCGATTTGATTAATACCAATTGGCATGTAAATTAGTTTATTGCTTCCTCTTTGACATATCGAAATCTCAATTCTTCAGCCACTTTCAATGTATACAATTATATACAGTCACATTAATATAAATGCAAATACCTACACAAATGCAAATAAAAGTGCTTGTCACCACCAACGCCTCCTTGTTGGCGTTTTAGTGTAAGGTGGCCGAGTACTCGATGCAGCCATTCATTTTAACACATGCATATGTATGTATGCATGTGTGGATGCATCTAATACAGGTAGATATTTTCATTTATTTGTTTTCTCATGCGAAAAAAGCGAAAATATTTTGACAAAATAAGTCGGCACCGTGCAATGTTAATGTACAAGTAGAATGAGATTTGTGGGTCATTTAATAAAATTAGCAAAACTGTCCACATGCCATGCAATAATGTGTAGCATTAATAAATATATGCATACATATGTACATATTTGTGTATAAGTGTCAATAACAACACATCTTTCTTAATGTTGAGAAACGTATTGTTTTTCGCCTAGCTGCCGTTCGTCGCGGGTGTGTCGGTGTTCCCACTGCCAAAATTAAATCGCAGGTACGATTACATGTAAACATGCACACATTTATTTATGTACTAATCGATCCGGGTAGCCCGAGGCTTCGCCAAGAACAGTAAAGAGAGTTTAATAAGTTAAGCAAACATAGACCAAATGATATTTTTTGAAATATTTTGCATTCATATTTAAGTTTTTAAATGATTTTGAAATTAAACTTAATAGAGAGGAAATTAACTGAATACCTTTCATTTAATTCACATGTTAATTTATTTTATTTTTAATACATTTTAAATTCTTGCTGACTGTATTGGGTATTTTCCTCCATATAAAAAAATTTCGAGCATTTGTTATATTGGATGCAATCACATGGATGGCAGCAAAAAAAAAAAAAATGTTTTTAATTCATTGGCCTGTCCATATATCCCCAATTTTTTTAAATTCCTGTTAATTTTTCATATACATTTTTTATATAATTTATATTATATTTTACATAAAATTTTAAGGTACTTGAAATGTACACTACAGTGGGCTATAAAACTGCGCAAGCAATGATTTAAAAAGTTTGAATTTTTGAGGGATACTTTTTTTAAATAATTTACACAAAGTTTGAAACTTACAACCATATATATATATATATATGTATACATAATTGGCTGAGCTCCTCCTCCTACTTTTGGTGTGTGTCTTGATGTTGTTTCACAAAATGGAGAGAACTAAAGTTTCAAGCCGACTCCGAACGGCAGATATCTTTTATGAGGAGCTTTTTCATAGCAGAAATACACTCGGGGGCTTGCCATTGCCTGCCAAGGGCTTTTTCTTAATTTTGGTCTTTCATCGAGATTCGAACCTACGTTCTCTCTGTGAACTCCGAATGGTAGTAACGCACCAACCCATTCGGTTAAGGCGGCCGCAACTTGCAACTATACTTCCATAAAAAACGATTCAAATTAAATGAAGAGCAAAACTGTCTAAACTTGTCCTTGTTATTTAACGCAGTATAAATAAATAATATGGGGTTGACAAATTAGCCTATTAAACGACGTTTGAAATATCATGGAATTTCAACGACGCGAATTTATACATGTACATAGACACGTTGGTATTATAATTCGGCAAAACTACCTTTCTACTGTCACACAAGCATAAACACTTAACAGACCTCAATTAGAAGAAAGTGTGGAATCGGGCGATCTTACTGGCCATGCCAAATCGCCAAAAGGGAAGATTAATCAACCAGGAAACGCTTCCTCTACAATATTCATTGTGGCCTGTTTTGTGTGTGCTGTTTCGCCGTCTTGTTAAATCCAAATGTTTCTCAAGCCCAAGCTCATCCAATTCCGGTAGTAAGAAGTCGTTTATCATGACCCTGTAGCGTTGGCCAGTGAAATTGACCGTTTAGCCGATTATGTTCCCAAAACATTACGGCCCAATCACTACTTCCGCTTATGATGGTTTTCGACACAAAATCGTCCTCTTAGTTGTTGAGATTGAGGATGACTTGACAGCAATTCACACGCCACTAACGGCCCGCAGACATTAGCTGATGCACTGCTGGTACTTTGTAGGGGAACGCGAGGTTCTCGATCGATCGACTAGTCCGGTAGCGGTCTCGCCCTACATGGTCTCGCATGGTTTTAGTAAGTTCGAGTGGAGCAGCTAAGCGCTGGAATGTTAGCCAAGATAGTGAGACACGATTAAGAAATGACGTCGATATTCACGCTGCGCCAGTATCAGCGACCGATTATTTGTAATCGGCAAAATTACTCTACGCTCTTGCACACTCTAGCGTTCCATTGCTTATCTATTGTATACTGCTGCTGTCTGATTCACAAGCGTCAAATATGAATGACGTTCGATGCCATTCGCACCCTTTTTGTGTGTTTGGCCGAGCTCCTCCTCCTATTTGTGTCGTGCATCTTGATATTTGCCCACCTACAGTTTTAAGCCAAATTCCAAATATTTTTTATGAGAAGTTTTTCATGGCAGAAATGCACTCGGAGGTTTGTGAGTGCCTGCTGCGGGGCAGCCGTTATTAGGAAGAACTGTTTCTGCATTTTGGCGTTTCAACGAAAATTCGAGATTCGAGATCTCATCTCATCAGTGTTTTTCCATATACCATCCCCTGCATGCTGTACTCGACTTCTACCGCAAAAAATTCAAAAGTTTATACTAAACGATAATCGAACAGAGAGTTTGCAATTTTTATTTGTATGTATGTATGGATATATTTACATATGGACACATGTATGTTTGTATACCTGTTGCGGATATTTTTATAAAAATTTCATTTTCATTTATACATATGTATGTAAGTAGAAGCGTCTAAAAGTTGATAGAATTGTGGTGCAGCCAAGTTGGCGATAGATGGGGAAAAACGTGAGCTGTTTACATTATTGCCAATCGCACAAGGAAAAACTTATTCTCTGTACATTGACTGCTACACGCTGTGATGCTTCACCCTTGTATTTTAATGCTTTATATTTTTTACGATATAGCGATACATACGTGCCACATTTGTTGTAGCCTTAATGATGGTGGAGTTAACGGTGTGGTTGGTATTATTAAAGTATACAAACAACGACTGGGGCACTGACATATTCAATGGGGGCGCATTCATTGATGACGTCGACAGCAAGCAAATACAATTTTTTCATACAATCAATGAAGGAAGCAGGGCACTGCTCTGAATCACAAGTGCTTGTGCATAAGTATTAATATAAAATATACGTATGTGCATACATACGTACAAAAAACATTACTAAAAGTGGCAGCAAAAAGCTGCAGACATAAATACTCAGAAACGGAGAAGGAAAAGTACAATATAAACAAATTTGAAATGAGTGCTAAGTTGAGTTTGCTTGAGGCGAGTAACCGCTGAAGCTGGCGCAGCGTTTGAGGGATACATGTGGGCATACATATGTATGCACGTGTAGGACAAAGAGCGCAGAAACATACCGCGCAGGGATGAGTGGAGCAAGCAAATGAGTAGCGGCAACATACTTGTCTTTCTGTTAACTGTTTGTTTGCCTGTTGAGTGGTGCCTACAGTTAGTTGTTTGTTGGCACGCTCGAAGAGCAGCCGAGTGAGGTGAGCTGACCTGTTGGCCATGCTGTTGCTCATGTACTCGCGAACATACGTTGCTTTTGAGCGCGTAAACGCGAATGAAAAGGAACACAATTATAGCGAAGAGAAATTAGAATATTAGCATATTCGACAGTTAGAGTACAAAGTCCTAATAACTCAGTTGATGGCTTCTCACTTCACCTACCACTTCAGCAACTCATTTTAAAGAATACTCGTTTATTAGAATTTTTGGTGTGCAAAAAGGGAGTCACATCCGAACAGTGTTAACGACGGACCCGCAAACAAAGAAACAACAGCCAAATAATGCGGTGGCACAGACTAGCACAATCAAAACATGTAAATAAGACTGATTTCTTGTCACCTGCTCTGATCAGCGCGCCGCAACCAGGCAGCCAAACCACACACGCATACACACACAGGCGCGGAACACAGGGGCAAGCGAGCCAGCAAGTAGGCAGAAAAGGCAGCCAGGCAGCAGGCAACTAGGCAGCTAGGCAGCTATATGGCCACTCGCCAGTCACCAGGAACGTGGTCGCATCAGTGTGCGAATGACTGATTGACCGATCGGACGAATTATTGTCGTTGTAACAAGCAAGCAAGCGGGTCGCTTGCCGTACCCCTATACCCGGAAAGTGCTATCCCCAACCGCTATAAAGCTGCTAAAGTGTTGACAATGTGACTAGAGTTAAAATGTAAAAAACTTAGTAATCTATACTTTGGAAATAAATATCTCTAGTAATTGAGAGTTCTTAAAACAAAGTGATTAACTACGAAGTAAAATTTAAGAGTTTTGAAAACCAAAAACATCAAATAACAAAAATGTGACACACATCATTTCACGCAAATGCAAAAGAAAGTGTGCTGCTCAGAATATCAGTGATGAATTTTTGAAAACAAAAAACAAAGAAATAAAATATTTAATTCGAAGAAAAAAGCATCTGCCTGCACAATCAAGAGGAGTTAAAATAAGCAACGCATTTTATGTGCGAGAAAGCAGGTAATGTTCAACACCGAGCTTCTAAAAAAAGATATACAGCATTTATTTATTTATAACGCGCTCAAAATATATATATATATACATATATACATATGCACATTATCTAGTTGCAAGTGTAGTTGCATAATTCATTTTAGCTGCAGGTTGTGAATATAGCAGCTAATACTTTCACGATCAATGTGACAATGAACACGAAACCCCAAAAATACAAATACCAACAAAATGTCACAAGAGAAGCAAAGGTATAAAAGAAATTTAAACAAACGAAATTAACGCTATGAGAATGCCTATGAAGCAGAAATCCGGTATATCTATAACAGCAGTATGTAGCTTGCATGGCGTTCGAATATCCCACTGGGCGTATGAGTACCTTATTGAGCTTGGCTGTCAGTGTAAATAAAGTACCTTTTTGATTGCAGTGACTAGTGAAAACTAAAGCAGTTTGTACAGAGGTTTCACAAAACCCGCGATTAGTTTTTTACTTTGAATTCGCAAAAATATTATGTAGAACACTAATTTCAATAAACCGAATGAAATATTTATTATTATTTGATGCATTATTAAAAAGGATATATGTATGTACTTATATACATATGTACATATTTTTTATTTTTGAATTTTTTTAAATAGTTCACAGTCCAAAGAAAATCATATAATTCAAATATTTAAACTTTGTGCAAAATAACAAAGAAATTAAAGAATTGTCATTGAATTAAAATTTCAAATATTTTATTCGGAATTTTTAGAAAAAAATTTAGTACACCTTTTGTAGCCCATTGAATTTTAGTACAATAAAGAGCCAGTGTTAAATGGCTCAGAATTCGAGTTGATTTTTGCGAAACTTGCTGTCGAGTTTATGCATTTTCTTTCATGTTGCGAATGTTAGATTTTTTATATGAAGGAAATGCGCAATACTGCCGCCAAAAAAAAAACATAAAAAAACAACAATTCAAAAGACAACGCAAATTTGAAGCAATCTCAAACTTACAGTTTATTATGCCCAAATTCACTGAGCTATAAAACTGTGTACTAAAAAGTTGTTTAAAAGTTTTGATTAAAAAGTGTGAAAATTTTACGAATTTTTTTTTGAACTTTTAAAATTTTTTGCAAAGCTTGCAACGTGAAGTTGATATGGCTTTAGTTGTAGTTTTACCATATTTTTATAAAAACAACAAAAGAAACAAAAAACAAAAATTAAATAAAAAATAAATAAATACTTAAAGCATTTCAAAATGTTGCGGCGATAATATTGTGAACACAGGTGTATCTGCGTTTGAGAAATCGCAGTAAAATAATTGCATTCAAAATAAAAATACAAGTTTAAGCTATTCCAAAAAGTGAGTTACTGTAATACGAAGGTGCCACTCTCATATTTTCAAAGAATAGAATGATAAAATTTTCGATGTTGCGAAATATCAGTTATGACTAAAAACCAGAGTCGTAATAATCTAGAGTTCACTGTAACTATATAAGATAAACTCTTGCATTCAAAAGCGTGACCAATTGTTCATGTTTAGCTTAAAGATATGGGTTGGCAGGCTTTAGAGCGGAAAAGTAATGATATTTGAAATATGTTGAAAGAAGTATGGAAATTTTAACCTACTTGTATAGGATGTAAGCGCCAATCATGTATATGTACATATATATAAGTTCTCGTCTATTCGCCACTTCCCCGCTCGATGATCTTAACGAAAATTTGCATGCGAAAGCAACAACAAAGTTATCGAGTAAGATTCGACGCTAGCGAGTATAGTCATACCTCATTAGACTGGTATAACTCACTGCCTTACAAACACATATACTTTAAGGCAGCTCTGTGCCCGCGTTGCCAATATATGTTCGATTATAACAGTGGCTTCATATTTTCGCCACTTGCTAACGAACGTCACAAATACTAAAAAAATTATCTTCTACATTGCGGCAATGCTTAAAATTTTCCAATCTAGTAAGACGGGATAAGATTTGAGTTTTCATTTTGTCCACTTTTTTACCCCAAAGAACCGTCCTTAAATACCAGATGACACTAGGCCAACGATACTAGTCCAATTAATTTAATTAAATTTATATTAATTTTTATTGTATGTACATTAACATAACATTTCGTCCTCCATCTCAATCGTGCAATGAAATTTGCTTGTACTGAAGCTTCAGAAATTTTTGATCTTTGCTTGACAGCACAAGTGTACTCTTGTGGGCGGGAAGCTGCTTATCTTCTTCAGTATATGATTTACAAGCCTGTTGATAGTGGTAAAGATGGCTCAACTTGATTAAATTTATAGCTAGTATAGCTAATTCATATTTTTAAACAAAAATGTGAGTTCAAAGTGGATGTTCCAGCTGCTCTAAGGCTTTTGTTGACCAGGGGGTTACTTTGATTTATAAAATCCTAGAGTATACACTATGTGAATCTCCACCGGATTTTCGTAGCTCCGAATCGGACAATTTTGTTAAGACCGTTAAAAATTGCAGATAAGCTTTTGTGCAAGGCGAATAAAATAACAAGCAGATTAGAATAGATGCTCTTGCTCTAACCGTAGCCGAATAGGTTTGTACGTAACTACCCTTCGGTACATGTTCCATGCATGAAAGAAATTGTTTTTTCTAATAGCGGTCGCCCATCGGCAGACAATGGCAAACCTCCGAGTATATTTCTGCCATGAAAATTGGCGCGTACCCCCTTTTTGAGAGTTCGGCCGAGCTCCTTCTCCTGTTTGTGGTGTGCGTCTTAATGTTGTTCAACAAATGGAGGGACCTACAGTTTTAAGCCGACTCCAAACGGCAGATATTTTTTTATGAGAACGTTTTCTTCATTTTGGTGTTTCACCGAGATTCGAACCTACGTTCTCTCTGTATTCCAAAAGGTAGTCACGCACCAACCCATTCGGCTACGGTAGCCGCTGCCATGAAAAGGCTCCTCCTCCCGCCGTTCGAAGTCGGCTTAAAACTGTAGGTCCCTCCATTTGTAGAACAACATCAAGACGCACACCTCAAATGGGAGGAGAAGCTCGGCCGAACTCTCAAAAAGGGGGTACGCGCCAATTTTCATTTTATTAATGTTTTTACTTTGACAAGTGATCAACAGTCAAGTTACTGAAGTTAGCTTCTCCGCCGCTATGGTAGGAACTTTAAAGATCCATATACAAGAAAAATTTGTATTTAATTCTTTGGTGCGATCAAAATTGGACTGTGCTTCTTTAATCTGACATCCAATTAACTTATTTCTATCGAATTTCAACTTATTTCTATTTCTCTAAAAATTGCAGCGGAGTTTCATTCGTTTTACTCTAAAGCCGCTTAATTTCTCGTATCCTTTGCCATTCTAACCTGTCCATCCTTTAGGAATCAAGTCATTTGAAGCGACAAGAACCATTCAATTGCTGTTGTTTGTCTATGATGTCATTTATGGTCTCATTGACTTCCTGGAACTACTGAGCTTATAAACATCAATGTTCCACAAGGAACACTGCGCTATCAGTTCCCATTTCGCGTCAAACTAAGTAAAGCTAACTATAAATGTTTGGACCCTAATACAGGAGCTCTCATCAAATTCAATAGAACAGCCTGGACTTGGATTTTGTTCTCCCGACGTTTTAGCTCAATACTTGGATCTTTAGAGACTAGGACGAAGAGTCTTAAACTTCGGGAATTTGTGTATAAGCATTTGATGATATTGTTCTTGCTGTAGCAGTATAAAAGATTCCCATTAATATTTGGGGAATGTTACTGCAGCTACACTTCATGATCGAATATAAATTCGGGTTGTTTCATTGACGTAGAATCCACTTTCGTGAGAGATCCACATTTATTGCTCTATCACTTCGACAAATTTTGGTAATTACGTTAACAAATTTCAAATACTGTTGTTGTTGTAACAGCATAAAACACGAACCATGCATTTTTCGGGATGGCCGCTTGAGTAGTAGTCATATGCTGGGTTAAATCCCAGTAGTTCTGGTATCATACACCCTACTGACTGTGTGACATTTTTGCGATTGCCATTATTTTTCCTTCTTTGCCCTAGCTCTCTTATTTATTCGCACACCAAATATTTTGTAAACTAATTAAAAGAATGAAAATAGCAAACAAGAATTCTTCAAGAATTTGAACAAAGTTTGTGTCGCAACGAATTTCACAAATTCCAAAATAACAATAAAATTACAAAAATATACTCATGCACAATACGAATGTATGTAAACTCGTTTAGCACATGGGAAAATATTTTTAAAGGTCATTAGTGCTGTCAATTTTACACTGAAGAAGTATATACAAATCTACAGTCTGTTACAAAAGAGGATAATATTTATTTAGAAATTTCTTGCTCAGTAGTATTCTGCTTTATTAATATCAAAGGCTTGGAAAATACTTAGATTTTTCCGAATTTAGTTATTGAATGAGCTGCCGCGAATTGCAGATTTAATCCCAAACATTTTCGAAGATATGATATTGGGTGATTTTGACGAGCAATGCAAAGTGATAGCCCCACTTCGCCCCTCCGTTTGTAGAAAGTACTCAGCCGTTTTAAGTTGCACACACTTAAATGCCTACAACTTGTTTTAGGGCGCCTTGGCGCAGAATTAAAGTCAAGGTTCATTCATTAACCTACGAGTTTGGATCTCTTGTGCTGCGTACAATCCAAAAACTAACTAAAATCGGAAGATGTAAGCAAACTTGCTGACATCTGTCTGCTTTGATCAAGGAGCTGATGCGTAAACAATAATGGTTTCCTAGATACTCGTATGCAAAAAGGTTTACAATACTATGAGTACTACCCTCGATAATGTGGTTGCAATCTTATGTGATTAACTGTAGGTATATACTTACTTGCATTTATGTATGTGACTGCATATGCGAGTTTGCGAAAATGTGCTAATTTATTATTTTATTTATTCGTTTTTGCATATATTTTAAACAAATATGCATAAATAACGAAAATTAACAAAGAATATTCTAAAGACAAAAATACTTTTTACAAGCTGACAGATAGCGTTGCAATTGGCAAACGTTTAGAGAAATAATTTCTATTGTCTTTGCCGGCCAGTGGAATATCAAAGTATTGCAGCTCGTCAAATAAGCCACAACAAGCTGTCAAATGCGTTAAATTTCTAGACAAAGAATGTATATTTTGAGTAGACAAAACAACAAAGAAAAATCTTAGGTGAGAAGAAAGTAGCAACAAAAATTTAGTACATACTGTACAATAACGTCAGTAAAAAATGCTTTGGAAAATTCAATTTTGACGGTAATAAATTACGCGGGAGAGGCAAATATAAGAAAAACTGTATATTTGTATGTGTATATATACTTAGTATAGGTATTTATGTAAATACATACCCTGCAGGGAAAAATTAATGTTGTGACCTATAATACAGCCAGTTCACTTTTCAGCTTAACCAGTTCGTGTTCTATATTTTTTCGTTTAAACAATGTTCTAAGAAATGTCCAGCGATATCCTATGAAATGTAATACTAGCCAAAATGAATTTAATATGTTTCCAAAATACGCATTTTTGTACCAGTTAAAATACAAAAAAAAACATCAATTCCATTCCAACATTTTAAAATATTCTATTTCATATTAAAAGTGTGTGCAGAACTTCTTTTATCGTAAGGGGTTAAGGGTAGTCAGAGGCCTGAAAAAATGATGATTTTCAATAGTTTTTTTTTTTTTGTTAGTCAATTGCTTTACTTTACAAAAATAAAAACATAGCACTAAAACATCAAGTTACGACTGGACTTTAGCAAAATAAAAAAAAAATTAATAATTTCAAAAGTTATCACTGTTTGTAGCCCGTTTGGAGTCCCTTACGGTGGTCATCAAAAGTCCTTGGAGATTCATCTAAAATGAATCGGACAAGAGAAATTAGTTTTATTAATAGATAATGGATATTGTGCCTGATCGAAGCTTTTTTTTTTTAAATTAACAATATGGCGGCCTCAGGAAATATTTTTCAGATTTTCGAGAAAAATTAAATTAAGGGGTAACACCACTGTTGAAATTTCAAAAAATTGATTTTTTTTTTATAAGCTTAAAAAATTCTTTGAACCTTATAAAATACAGAACAAAAAGTTGTATACGTTACCGAAGTTTATTTCATAAATATTTAAAGCTTTTAACCAAGCCTTAGTGACTGGTATCTAACGACTTCTCCAAATTTCCAAACTTTAAACGCGTTTTTCTCAAAACACGTTTTCTGAAATTGGCACGCGGCATAACTCAAACAATTTTAAATATTTTTAATCAGGTTTTTCACTACGTCTGTATAATAACCTTCTTAAGAGAAGAGCGTAGGGGATTTTCGATAGATTAATTTAAACGATTGTTATAATTATTTAAGTGCCGTTTTTTTAGTCCAAAATAGAGTTTTTTCCTTCAAATGCTTGCCAATTCCACAAAAAAAATATTTTTTAAATCCCCTACGTATTTCTCTAGCTATTCTTATCTAGATTAAGGAAAAAAATGTTTCTTTGTTCCAGATTAAAATTTGCACCCTGTGTGCTGCGTGCCGCGGAGCTCCTTCAAGAGAAACCACATTACAAAAATGTCTCCAATGCCGCCATTTTGTAAAATTTTTCCATCAAACTTTGTAGTTTTGTATTTTAGTATATAAGAAATAACTTCCCAAATCAGAGTGATAGTTTTCCCTTTCCTTCTATACAAAAAAAATTATTTAAAAATCGTGTTTATTTTACGCGTGAACAGTGGTGTTACCCCTTAAATTAACGATTTTTTATGATCGGAATTGGATGGTATTAATCTCGACAACGAAGACGCACCGCCTTACGTGCCATACAAGCAACGAAACCATTGACCTTTTACGGTAAGTTTCCGGACCTTGTTATCTCTCGAAGAGGTGATCACACTTGGCCACCGAGATCTTGTGATTGAACACCTTGTGACTTTTTTATTTGGGACCACGTGAAAGAGAAGGTCTACGCCAACAGCCCAGGGTCGATTCAAGACCTCAAAGATGGAATTCGTGAGGCTATCGAGGACATAGGGCACCGACTTTGCAATTCGGTTATGGAAAATTTCATGAATAGGATATTGTCCTGTAAGCGTGGTCATGGTGGTCATTTGCCTGATGTTATTTTCCATTTTTTTTTTAATTCTGAATTCCCCTACCCCCATAAAACTAAAAGAAACTTCATTCTGGCACCGAAATTGCTAAACATTCAAACTTAAACTATAAGTAAATCTTAAAAAAAAAAAATTAAACAAGTTCTTTAAAAAAACTACCAGTGAAAAAAATTTAAGCTATTCACTTCAGAAACATAAATAAAATTAAAGCAAATTACATTACGGTCTTATATTTTATGTGCCTGGGTGCTGCGATAGCCTTTTTTAGAAAAACTATTTCTTATTCAACTGACAGATTTTTTAATTCCAAATCTGGTTCACCGGCGGAATTAAAGATGTATTATAGATTATGAAACAAAATTACTATTATTATTATTAGTTGCTTTCTCGCCTGCCACGGGCACATAGTGTCTAAACAAAACAAAATACAGAACTGCATTTATCTTGATATTGCGTAAACGTTGATTACCCTAACAAACCGCAGATAAATTTGTAACTTCCTTGAGGCTCGTTTTCCGTGAGTCCTGTCTATATTGTACTCCGATATTTCATGGGTGCTAAACATGTTTTTACAACTTTTGTTGATAGAATGCCGAAGTAGGCTCCTTATTGTCAATTATATTCTAACACCTTTTCATGCACCACTTTTTCATTCAACTGAAGAGTTCAGAGGAAAACAAGATTTTATAAATACTAGCAATATAGGGCTGGTGCATTAGTGCTAATATTTACCCTTTGCCGTTTGTTGGCAGAAAGTGTTTCCAAACATCTCGAAACGTCCAAATTTTCTTCTTGCAAAATTGAAAGTAAGTCCTCAAATGTTGTTCGTGGCGATCTATGTTTAACGTACTAATCTAAGATTTTCTTTCCAAATGAGCATTCCACGATATGAGCAGATAAATTCTCATTCCCTTCAGAGGGCTTAGCACTTCCTGTATTGGGATTGGAACGATTGACATCATCGTACTCTGAAGAAAAATAAAAAGAGTCCTTGGCAGCATTTGAACATGCGCCATTCTCTGCTACTTGAACTGAAGACTGCAGCATCTCAGAATTTCTATGGAAAATTGGATTGGTTAAACTATTTGAATATATGCACCTTCCTTTGCTTTTTATTCGCGGTAATCCTTGTAATATGACTTATTTGCAGACAAATTAATCATTTTACTACTGCAATTATTCTTGTCAATTTCGAACTAGTATAATTTGTTCTATTAAATATCAGTATCTGAACTGGAATGTTTACATACTGGTTTGGCTTTTCCCTGCTGGGCACATGCACATCTACTTAAGTATGCCAAAATATGTCAATCGGTCTTCGTTAAACGATGTTGACGACGCGCCACACACGCCATGCCCACCAGGCCCGCCTCAATATGTGTATGTTATGTTGAAAAATCACCTTTTTGACTAATGTTGTTGTTGATGATGAAATATGTGCCCCATTTGCGATTTTTTTTGTATTTCGAAGGAGCTAAAAAAGTAAATCTGAAGAACTGAAATTTTTCTTAATTGCGTAATAAAATTGTTTTTATAATACTCGTATTTGTGAAGAAATCAAGAAAAGTTCACCATTCGTATTCATTTGTAAAATAACATTCTAAAAGCTGCATGCTCTTGAATTACTTTCCGAACTTAGGCATAAAGTGCACCCAGCAAATATTATTTCAATTCATATCTTCAAAATCAGAAAAACCTTGCATAGTTGGAAAAGAAAATCTCAAGTTCGAGTTTATTTTACAGCACTACTCTGTCACAAATCGAAAGTCTCCTTCGCTAGTTTCCCAAGACAGTCGGAAACGACCCGATCAAGAACTGTTAATTTAACAGCCTACCCCAAACATTTATGGGGAATGTTTTATGCTATTGTAGAATAAAAACAACAACAAATGTTAGTATAAAATCTACAATTTACTGAAATAAGGTGGATTCTGCTCGAGAACCGTATAAAAAAAACGAAGATCCACTATGAAATCTCAGAAAATTGCCGGTGCTTAATCGAACATTGTATAGTATGTTGACTGGCTCTGTACAAGACATGAGCGAATGCATGACAAGTAATGCAAGTCTTTTAACATTGTCGTAAATATTTCTGCAAATTGGTTTATTTGAAGGCTTGAGTATAATAAACGGTAAAATACAAAATTTTGAAAATAATTTAATAATTTTGAGATTTATTCCAATTTTGGTATTGAGTTTTTTGAACTGAAATATCTTCGTTTCCTTTTACCATTTTACCATTTTTTCAGTTTTTTGGGATAAACCATCACTTTAAAAAACCATTTTTTTAGTTAACATTTTTGGGGAGCCTTTTTTTTTGTCCAATTGAAAAAATGTTTAATAAAATGTTTCAAGCTACCATGTTGGAAAATAAAATCGTAGTACTATTGCAGCGCTCAAAACGAACAAACTTTGCACGAGTGACTCTATCACTGTCTTCCAGTTACTACCGTTCAGGCTATGTCACACAGTGATTTAAAGACCAATGTTTCTTTAATCAATAACTGATGCTGGGGTAAGAAAAATTTCTCCGATGCTGGTTTAGCTCAGCTGCGACAAATTGAAAATAGAAAACCTGCTAAGAATACCAAGTAAACATATTTTTAGACTATTGCGATGGATTGGCTTCTAAGAAATGTATCTGCTGCTCTAGATTTGGTCAATCCAAGAATGTTGAAGATAACAGTGAATCATTGCAGTAGAGAATTTTAGAGGTTTCAAAGAAAATCACACCGAAATGCGCTTTACGGACAAATTGGGTCCAAGACCCGATGATTAGGCGACGCTACTACCGAAAAACCGAGAATGAAATTATCTGGAAGCCGGATTTTATTTGTTGTGATCGGATCGCATTTGAGTAGGCCGAGGCATACTTAACAAATCTCACACCCTTTTCAGCTTTATCTGGGGTGGGTTTTTAGTGGGTGAGTCGAAAGGCAAATCCCACACTTTTCGGCTTTCAATGCTTTGTGCCACCTCAACAAAAAAAAAAAACAACCTTTTCCCACTGCACAACTGCACAACTCAAAATTTCTTAGCTTGCTCATTGTTAATATGTTTTCTAATACGCAAAATTCTACCCCATTTTTGCTATTGTAAATTAACAAAAAAAATAGCTAGACAGCTTTTGTTGCGCGAATGAAACTGCACTGCAATTAACAAGCATTTATTATTTGTAGTTGTGTTGAGTCAGTCTGGTTATTGAAAAAACCTTTGACCTCTTTCTATTTCTTATTAAAATAAAATACATAAATATCAAATTTTAAACTAGAAATATAAAAAAATACTTTAATAAGAAATGCGTGAAAATGTCATCAAAAGAGTGATAATTCAAAAAATGAGCAACATTCCATTCCAAATTAGAAATTTTGAGTTGTGGCTCTTTTGAAGAGGGTGTGTGATATGTATGTAGTTGTTGATTATTACCCAGCAGTTCTAGTTCAGGGAGTGGTATCTGAAGTAGTTGTCAGACTAGTTCGGAAGTAAGTAGAATTTTGGCAGTTGCAAAATTATCAATTTCAGATGCATGCAAAACACCGTAGCCGAATGCGTTGGTGTGTGACTACCATTCAGAAGTGCGTAGGTTCCAATCTCCATGCATGAAACACCAAAATTATAGAAGAAGTTTTTTCTAATAACGGTAGCCCCTCGGTAGACAATAACAAACCTGCGAGTGTATTCCTGCCATGAAAAAGCTTCGTATAAAAACATATATCTTTCATTCGGAGTCAGCTTCAAACTGTAGGGCCCTTCCATTTGTGAAACAACATCAAGACGCGCACCACAAATAGGAGGAGAGCTCGGCGAAACACCCAAACATGGTCTAAGCGCCAATTATGTATACTTATTTATATATATGTACTAGCATTTCCCAGTGGGCTTCGCACCACCATACATAAAATGTTTTTTTTATATCGCAAGAAATTTTTCATATTAAGTTTTCTTTATAGAACTCGTAAAATGTTTAAACAGTTGAATTAGTTGATTTTTTTCATTCAACATACTTTCTAAAGATGTCACAATAGCCTTTTCTGTACTTTTTTAAAATTTGATTGTGGTGGTCACCTATATACAGGTAAGGTGAAAGAGCCGATAAAAACTTGTAATTAAACTTTGATTCTTTAATTTCCATTTCAATTTTTTACGCTAAATAAATTATGCTAAAATAAATAAAGTTCAAAATGTTTTTCCAGTTCCTTGAATGCTCCAGTTTTTATTATATTTTCGCCCAAAATTAATATTAGCATAATACACTTGCAACCACAACAGTACAACAGAAACGCTCATAAGCTGCTGTGTATTTGTTATTGTTTTTCCTATACAGGCATTTCGTATGAGAGGAAACCATTACTCACATAAAATGTCATAACTCAGGAACGGCTGCACCCCCTTTTCTGCCATTCGATGGAGTACATATGGCAACGCACCTCCCCAAATACATATAATTTCACAATTAAATCCATAAGTGCTTTACATTTTTGCCGAAATGGATACTCATGTGGTTCAAACACATCCTAGGGTTATCCAGGTCCGCGTTTTGGTCTATATCTCGAGACTCTAGTTACGGAGGGGCATTAAAAATACTCTATACTATAGAATCATCAGCAGCTTCCATTTGCTACCCATATTGTACAAACACATCCTAGGGTTACCCGGGTCCACGTTTTGGATTATATCTCGAGACCCTAGTCACGGAACGGTATGAAAAATACTCTATACTATAGAAATCATCAACAGCTTCCATTTGCTACCCATATTGTACAAACACATCCTTAAGTTATCGGGGTCCACATTTTGGGCGATATCTCGAGACCCTAGTTACGGAGGGGCATTAAAAATACTCTATACTATAAAATCATCAGCAGCTTCCATTTGCTACCCATATTGTACAAACACATCCTAGGGTTACCCGGGTCCACGTTTTGGATTATATCTCGAGACCCTAGTCACGGAACGGTATGAAAAATACTCTATACTATAGAAATCATCAACAGCTTCCATTTGCTACCCATATTGTACAAACACATCCTTAAGTTATCGGGGTCCACATTTTGGGCGATATCTCGAGACCCTAGTTACGGAGGGGCATTAAAAATACTCTATACTATAGAATCATCAGCAGCTTCCATTTGCTACCCATATTGTACAAATACATCCTAGGGTTACCCGGGTCCACGTTTTGGATTATATCTCGAGACCCTAGTCACGGAACGGTATGAAAAATACTCTATACTATAGAAATCATCAACAGCTTCCATTTGCTACCCATATTGTACGAACACATCCTTAAGTTATCGTGGTTCCCATTTTGGGCGATATCTCGCGATCCTAGTCACGGAGCGGCATCAAAAATACTCTATACTATAGAATCATCAGCAGCTTCCATTTGCTACCCATATTGTACAAACACATCCTAGGGTTACCCGGGTCCACGTTTTGGATTATATCTCGAGACCCTAGTCACGGAACGGTATGAAAAATATTCTTTACTATAGAAATCATCAACAGCTCCCATTTGCTACCCATATTGTACGAACACATCCTTAATTTATCTGGGTCCACATTTTGGGCGATATCTCGAGACCCTAGTCACGGAGCGGTATCAAAAATACTCTTTACTATAGAATCATCAGCAGCTTCCATTTGCTACCCATATTGTACAAACACATCCTAGGGTTACCCGGGTCCACGTTTTGGATTATATCTCGAGACCCTAATCACGGAACGGTATGAAAAAATACTATAGAAATCATCAACAGTTCCCATTTGCTACCCATATTGTACGAACACATCCTTAAGTTATCATTGTCCACATTTTGGGCGATATCTCGAGACCCTAGTCACGGAGCGACATCAAAAATACTCGATGCTATAGAATCATCAACAGCTTCCATTTGCTACCCATATTGTACAAACACATCCTAGTGTTACCTGGGTTCACGTTTTGGCCTATTTCTCGAGACCCTGGTATCCGATTCTTAAAATTTTAAAACACAAACCATCTACTGAATAGTCCAAACAAAGCCTAAAAATTTGGTTTGGATAGGTGAGCCCGTTCTTGAGTTATAAGATTACCAAGGAAATGTAACTTCTTTTTATATATATAGATGTATAAGAATGCTTCAAACGATAACGAGGCATGAAAAGATTAGATGAATATAATTATATGGTGATGGAGCTAATAATTTGCTTCTTTTGCCTATTAATTAGCATTGAACTACTTCGGCTGCAAGAGAAAACTATGGTAAGGTAGTTCAGAACTAGTAAGTTTTTCTGCATGGTATCGTCTAATGGAAGGTATAGATGGGTATATGGGAATATTTACCAGGAAAAAGAGACTCAAGCAGATGGTGGATATTAAAGTGGAACGTTTTAATTACCTCCATGCTTGCTAATTAACTGATAGAAAATATTTAAATGTTGCGAACCCTGCAATACATATAAAAATCACACAAGCAAAAAATTAAAAAATAAAAAAAAATCATAAAAACGTCAAATTGAAAAATTTGCTATAAACACAAAATTAAAAAATCATAAAAGAACATTTAAGAAACACGAATTCATTTTGAGGGGCATACCTATTCGAAAATTTCTAAAAGCGAACCTGCCATTTTTTTGTTTTGTTTTTATTTTATCTAAAATTATTGCGCTAGCCACAGCAACTTTGACTTTTTTATTTTATTCATAGCATTCGAGATGAGTAAAATATAATTATCAGCAGCTCTTTAAACTGAGAACCTATTCACTTAAAACAAATGGGGGAAAAATGGGAAAATCCCAAAAAATACAAGAGCACAAATATACAAAAGTAAAAAATACTTAAAAGCCAACACATGCATGTATACAAAAGCACTTGAGAAGGCATTAACAGAAGCCAAGTAGCTCGAGGAAGTAGCAAGCAGAAGAGTAAAAAAAGCGCCAACATGTTAAACAAAACAAAATAAAGCAATGTGCTTGTATACTCACCCATACATACATATTGGCATGCATGCATATGGGTGTTTGAAGCTATAGAATTTATAAAATCAAAAACAAAATTTACAAGAACTTACATAGCTCTTAAAAGTTCTGTTAAGCATTGTTCTTTGTAAAATGCCACAGGGCAACGACAACTTCACAAATACTTCATAAAGTACCAGTGAGAGCTGGGAGCACAACAGTTAAGAGCACAATAACATGTGTGTGAACTTTCAAAGAGCACCAACAAATAAAATTACTCTGAAGCTCATCCTGACTGCCCAATCATATAGTCATATTTTTACTAAGAATGCATCGCCTTTAGGGACTATATACGAGCATTTCTAAATGCATAATTTTTTGCAAGGCGATGCCCTAAGAAAATCAAGGTGATGCACAAAGGAATGCGTTAAGTGGAAATCCCCACCCCAAATTAAGGGGGCAAATGTGAAAAATTTGCATGTGCTTAATTTTCAATTAGTTAACAACTGCAGGACAAAGCTCTACTCGTTGTTTAAGGAATGAGTGCTTGCGTGCAACATGTTAATATACGAGTATGTACTATACTGATACTTATACATATATTCTAAAAGTCACACATGTTGAAATTTTCTAGTTAAATTACCAAAATGGCCAGTACGTTCATAAACGTTATGAAATAAGAGCTCGGTTACTTCACTACGTCGTGCATGCACATTATTTAGATACATACCGCACGAGTATATAAGAATACATACATACATGCATATCATACGAATGCAGAACTCATATTGTTGCTCTTAAAGTGAATTTTGAACCCCAACTACTTCGAACTCTTTCTCTTTTCCAAAAAGCACCTGATGAATCATAGACAGCGATAGGTCGGAGCTAGTATCAAATTCGTCCAATAACTTCAGGTGTGACTGGGTATTCCTTTATAATATTATAGTTTTCAATCACTTTAAATTCGATAGATTTTGTCTAGAAGAAACAAACATGTAGCCTGGCTGGCATAGCTACAGACGTCCAAACAATATATTCAGGAGATCCTAGGTTCAATTCTTGAGGCAGAGAAACACTTGACATAATTTTCTGTTTTAGTTCAGAAATTTGCAATTAAAATTTTAAATTATGCCTCTTTTGAAGAGGATGTGCGAAATATTGACTATTTATAATGGCAAACACAGAGATGACGGCCTGACTGAAGTATAAGTGAGTAATAGGTCATCTTGCGTGGTGGCTATTCAAAAGTTTACTGCTTCCGCTGTCGTATTCATCAGGAATTCGAAACCCAAAGTACGCATAAGACAACAAGTGGTAGTGGTAGAATAGGTTTTTTCTAATAGCGGTCGCCCCTCGGCAAACAATGGCTAATATTCGAGTGTATTTTCGCCATGAAAGTGCTTCTCATAGAAAAATCATCAACATTCACACCAAAAATCAGAGAAGGAGAGCCAAACAAACACCCAACAGGAAATACGTTCCCAACAGGAAGAGTAATTGAGTGCATTTATCAGAGTCTAGATAATAATATAGGTGAAACTCTGCCACCAAAAATGGTCATTACTACTTTTAGATTCTAAGCGTTTGCAGGTTAATAATAATATGGAACGTAGGCAATATGTCTGCTAGAAAAGTGGCAGAAGCGATTGGCAGCACCTTAGAGATATTCGATAAAAATATTACAAGTTTTAACAAGCGGAATAAGGGCGTTTGAAATACCGGCATTGTGAAGTCTGTGGTCATTCTTCTAAAATCTCACGCTCAAATAAAGAGCAACATAATGCGGTATGACAGTGTGAGAGTCAATAAGTTATCAATTTCTAGATGAAAGTATTCCCAGTGCACTCTATAAGGAACTAGAAAATAAGCAGAATTATAGCGGTTAGGGCTCGGAAGCGGCAAGCGTTGTTGCCAGATGGACCAACACGGATACCTACAAAATAAATAAGCAACGTGGCCCAATTTCAACAAATCCAGAACTGACGAGTTGTTAAGAAAGGCACGAGCAGACATATTGCTGAATTGCGTCAACAATAACCGGTCCCTAGCTTTTGGGAGACCATGCCAGGAAGATGGAGTGGCAGTACAACAATAGATGTAGAAGCTGCAATCAAGAAGAATCTAAAGAAACAGTTTCTCACTATCTTGTTTCAGCAAGATTGTGCTATGGGCCACACAAATCGTCCAACAATACAACTATTGCGTATGAAGTTCGATAAAAGTGTAATTAGCCAATTTGATCTTTCCAATTATACTCGGAAAAACTGCGATTGGATACCGTTAAAGATGGATGTTTTGTTCGATAGTTGAGAAAGGATTCAGGCATGTAAACACACAACTGTTTAAGCTACTGTTGAGGCGGCAATTTGAAATAAATTATATGCCACAATAAATCAAAGGTTTGTTCTTTTTATAATAAAATAAAACCAAAATAATTAAAAAATATGGAACGATGTTTTTTTACAATATTTTCAGTAAGAAACCAGGCGGTGGCGCACCATTTATTTTTTTGCTATTTTGTTTTTATTTATTATGAATAAAGATTCTTAAAAACATAATTATTGCAAGAGTAGAGAAAGGGCTAGACTAGAAAAATGAATGTGCGTCCAGATCCCGAAGTTATGGTCGCACCCACCGTCTAAATTCTATTAAAACCCCCTCAATACGCATTAATTTTATTATGTATTTCATAGCCAACAAAAACATGTTTATACAACTCAAAATATGGTATTAGCTCTCACGAAAAGAACATCTGCTGCTTTTTTGTGTATATGCAGCAATACTTTCATTGTGGCACCACGGTATGTTTTACAAGTCACGTCAGCCGAATGCGTTGCCGCAACGGTCGTAAAGGGCAAATTGTAGCAGCTCTATTATTGACAAATTTTAGCAATTTATTTGTTTCTTATTTCTGAATACCAATTTAAAGAAAATTTGATAAAAGCTTCAAACTTTTTTATCAGAATTAAAAAAAATGCCGGGTATGCTTGCATTTTGGTATTAACCCTAGAAAGCTAACGTTCGTCAAAATGACGACTACTAGCTAAGTGCCTAATTGATCTCAATAAATTGTAGGTCTCATTAATACTATAATTTGTACGTTATTGATAAATAAATATAATTATTTCTCTATTGATTACTTTATTTATATCGTATAAACCAAAAATAAATAAATAAAAGTTTCAATACCTTTTAGTAGTTAAATATAAAATCATATTAAAATATGTTCGTCAAAAAGTCGAATGGTTAGCTTATTAAGTTAGTTCTATAACGTTAGCTATGTAGGGTTAAGTGCGAGTTTGAATTGACTCAAAGATCACGCTGATTTTCTAATTTTTTTTCTGGCGAAATATGCATTTATTAAAAATTACGCCAAAATATGATTTAAGAAATATTGCCCAAATTTTATACATATATTTTTTTTAAACTTAAAACAAAAAACATGCTGGAGCATATTTTGGGTCACTCTTATTTATGTGCATACTTCGGTTTGTTCGTCCCCCATAAATATCCTTCGAATACATATGACAGAGCAATTCTTCAATAATTATTTGAAAACTAGAAAAATAATTCTTAAAACTAGTCAATATTTTCACCTTCAGGCATCGAAGTAATTATTATTTTTAGTTTCTTCAAAAAAAATCACATATGTATGTACATATGTTGTCAAAGCAACATGTGTGCACGCATACATACTGTATGTACGCATATTTTTGCTCTTTTCTCTATTTATGATAGCAAACAGCTAACGCTGATGAGTGATCTATTTGTAAGATTTTGGTTTTCGGATTTAATTTCAAGGTATAACAGAAATACACGTGCCCACAATCACACTCGGCACCCCTTAAAACAAATCGCATTATATTTCCCCTATTTGCTTTCGATTTCTAGCAGTGAAAATTTGAAAATTCGTTTATTTGAATGCGTTTTATTTACTTGCGCATACGCACATAGATACATATGTAGCTAAACACGCACGAACACATATTTGCAAACAGCAACAATAACTACATGGTAGTAAAAAATAACAATCTAGGTCGCAAAAGACTGATGGCGACAGCAGAAAACATTCTTATAAATTAGTAAAATATTAAGTCGCACGCAATTTTGGCAGTCAAATGTTTTGGCAGCTCTAAGTACGTGCACATATGCACAAAAATCTTTCTGCAAATTGTCATTAAAATTTCGACCAAATTGACGACCACTTGTGCCTCTTAATCCAACTATTTTTCTCGCTTTTACAAGCACACCTTAGCACGCCCACGCACACATACTTGGCAATGCAGCGCATAACATAATTCAACGTCAATGTACCGTAGATGACAGTACCATCACGGATTTTTTGACAAGCTGTGGGACTTTTAGAACATTAAAATAAAAAAAATGTTACGTATTTTGGATAAATACTACGTTAAAGCTTTGACAACTCAGAAATAATATAACAAATAAAAATTAATATAAATAAATATAATAAATTAAATATAAAAAAAACAGTAAAAAAGAAATTAAAGGAAAACAGTCTCTTCCAAGTAGTATATGTAAGTGGCCAACGAAATGTTTATGATGGAACATGCAACAACAATAGCCAGTGTAACAGGTCAGCTAGAGGTGACAGTTAGAAAAATAATTTAACTCTAGTAACTTTTGATTTTAACCAAAGCCACCATTATACTCTGAACATCGCGCTAGACTTGCCACAGCTGTGCTGAAAATTTCGAAATTTTCTTAATTTTTTCATGTGAAATAATATAAAAACAGTGTAAGATAAAATTACATACTTGGAATTTTAAAAAGTTTATAATTTTTTTTTTAACAGATACACCTCCCGAAATTATCTTAAAGTCCCACATATTGTTTTTCTTCAAGTTTTGACTTTTTCCTTACCAAATTTTAAATTTCAATTATTTTACTATTAAAATTTTATAACCCAAGTTTCATACTTTGTACAACATTTATAAAAATTCGAGAAATTTTCCTCAAAGTTTCAAACTTTCAACCAGAATTCTTCAAAAAAACTAGGTTACGAAGTTTTATAGCTCATTAAATTGTAATATAACAAAGTGCACATTTAACGTCGCTGAAAGTGTTAGTTGATTTTTTTCCCGGAAGGTGTTGTGCATTAGTAGTCATAAAATTTACGAGATTTACTTATAATAAAGTTAGTAAATGGAATTTTTATTCAACACCAGTTCCGAACGGCGTGCCTCCGAGAAGAGCAATTTTCATTGGCTCTACCCTACAAATGGGATTCAACAACGATGGTTTTAATGTTCATGTTAAATTAAAGTAACAACCAAAAGGGGATCAGATTGTAGGTACTTTTTCCAATAAAGTTTTTTGACAGATCACGCGTGACTACTGTCAAACTAAGTACATAATTTTTTCTCAGTATTCTGTGACATTTCATCATGGAAAAACTTACGCCTCAACAACGTTAAAACACCGAACAATTGTATTACGAAAATCGACGCTCAAGCCAACTTATAGTGGACATCACCGTCCTATGGAACACACTATTCGACAAACCATCGGCAAATTTGAGAAAAATTTTACATTATTGTATGATACTCGACCGATTAGACCACGTACAGCCCGAAGTGAAAAGAATATTCGGGTCGTAAATGAGAATTTTCCGAAGGCCCGGAAGAATCAATTCGGCGCCGATCTCAACAACTTGGCCTATCTTATGGTACTACTTGGGCGATTTTACGGAAAGGCCTTGATTGGAAAGCGTATAAAATACAGCTAGTCTAAGACTTAAAGCCGGCCGATCTTCCAAAGCGTCATAATTTCAGTCGTTGGGCTCTTGAAAATTCGCTGAAGGTCCGCATTTTGCAACCCGAATTTTATTCAGCCCATGGCTTAATGACTACGTCAATAAGCACAATTGCCATATTTGGGTCTAAGAGCAACCCGAAGCCATTCAAGAACAACCATATCAGCCACTGATGGTGCGGCTTGCTGTGGCCTATGGACTAGAGGAATCATCGGCCTATATTTCTTCAAAAACGAGACTGGCGCCAATGTAACAGTGAATGGCGATCGCTATCGCGTCATGAGCGTTGGAGCCGGAAATTAAAGCTCGTGATCTCCACAATATTTACTTCCAACAAGACGACGCTACTTGCCATACAGCCTGTAAAACAATGGAATTATTGCGTCGTCATTTCGACTCGGAAGGGCGGATTGGCCTCCAAGATCATTCAGTATCACACTTTTAAACCCTTATTTCTGCGGTATTTACTGTATAAATGCTTTGTGGATAAACCAACTTCGATTGAGGCATTGGAAACCTACATTACTAAATTTATTCATGAGATACCGACCGAAGTCCTCCAGCGAGTCATTCAAAATTCGTGTTTTGCGGATGGCAGAATTACGGCAGTTGCGGCCAACACTTGAAAGGGATTATTTAAAAAAAAATAAATGTCATGAATGGTTCTACACAAAAATAATAAAGATTGCGCAATCAATTTGAATTTTCGTTGCTTTATTTCAATTTAAAATCGAGTACCTCTAAATTGATCACCCTTTATTATATATGTATATATAATTAACGCTTACATCCTTTGTTGGGTATTTGATCGAGCTCATTCGCCTGTTTGTGGTTTGTGTCTTGATGTTTTTCTCCACATGAAGGGAGCCTCTGAACGGCAGATGATTTTTTCGTTGCAAAAATACACTCGGAGGTTTGCCATTGACTGCTATTCGAAAATATTTGGCTATCATTTGGTGTTTCGCGTCCGAGCCCGGCCCCTACCGAATGGTAGTGACGCACCAACCCACTCGGCTACAACGCTCAGCCGAAGAATCGAATTAGTCGTTTATATTTGCCCATCCATACGTTGATCTGCTCACACATTAACTCGTAATAAAAAATAGTTTAAAAAAACTAAAAAACACGCTTTTATTGCCAATCGAACTAAAAAGTATAAAATAAATTTTAATGACAAAGAGACCTATAATGAAGTAATAGCAAATCGAACGATCAGTCATAGTCAACTACCTCAGAACAGAATTATAACAAAAATTAAGATACAAATAGAGTAATTCAAATTAGAGTTAAAAGCGTGGGATGCATTTTGCTTGACTTTCATAACCCTCTGTACATAGGTAGTTGCCAATAGAATGATTGTAATATTTACTATATCAAGCATCCCACGCTTTTAACTCTAATTTGAATTATTCTATTTGTATCTTAATTTTTGTTATAATTCTGTTCTGAGGTAGTTGACTATGACTGATCGTTCGATTTGCTATTACTTCATTATAGGTCTCTTTGTCATTAAAATTTATTTTATACTTTTTAGTTCGATTGGCAATAAAAGCGTGTTTTTTAGTTTTTTTAAACTATTTTTTATTTTCTACTTTTTAGTTCGATTAGCAAAAAAGCGTGTTTTTTATTTTTTTTTTAACTATTTTTTATTATGAATGAAAATTATTGTTATCATTGCAGTCAGTGAATTAATGATTCGATATATTCGTGTTATATTTAATTCCTTTCTTATCGACTATGAGTCTAAAGCTATGCAGTTATCGGCCGTGATAAAGAAGTAATCGGGATGAAGAACTTATTTCGTGGAGGGAGCCCGAGAAACGGCTACCCCACTCCATTGGCCAGTTTTTTTCGATTTTCGTGGTGTGGTGCACTATGAATTCCTTCCACCTGGCCAAACTGTTAATAAGGAATATTATTTGAGCGTTATGCGTCGTTTACGTGAAGCAATTCGTCTAAAAAGACCAGAATTATGGGCCAACAAGTCTGGGTTTTTGCATCACGATAATGCACCGTCTCACACTGCACTCATTCTTCGCGACCATTTCGCCAAAAATTCCACGCATATCGTTCCGCAACCACCGTATTCGCCTGATTTGGCTCCGTGTGACTTCTGGCTATTCCCAAAACTCAAGAGACCCCTCCGGGGAACGCGTTTCGAGTCGATTGAGGAGATAAAAGCTGAATCGAAGAAGGTGCTGATGGCTATACCGGAAATGGACTATTTAGCATGTTTCGGGGATTGGAAAAATCGTTAGCATAAGTGTATTTCATCGAGAGGGGATTATTTTGAAGGGGATGAAATTGATTTACAAGAATAAATAAAGATTTTTCATTTTACAACCAAATTCACCTTACTCTTTGCCCACAGGTAAAAAAAGAAAATATTAATCCTGGCAATCCTAATAAGGATAATGGAAAACTTTTATCAAATTATTGAATTGTCATCGGTCCTTGATAGGTGTGCAAAATTCCAAGTCTATCAGATTTTTAGAATCCAGTGAAAATTAAGCTCAAAGATTCCGTTACATACATACATCCATTCATACATACATACATACATACATACATACAACCCGACCTAATAAAAGTGTGTTAAGGGGGTATTCTGGTCTAGAGCCCTACTTTTTGGGTATTTTTCAAACTAGGATAAAAGAAAAATTAAAAACATTTTTACTATCCATTTTTTTATATAATATTTATTGATGTTTAAGGTATATAAAAAAAATTAAAAAAAAAAAAAGTCAAAAATTCATCCAGTGACAGGTCGGTAAAGTAGGGGTTGCTAGTCAAACAGTGCTCCCTGGTTGACATGATTCCAACCCTTGTAGTGATCTAAATCGAACAAACAAAGAAAATTCTTAATTAGTAAAGATGTCGCTACATCTTGAGCCTCGGCCGAAAAAAAAAATAAAAATTCACAAAATGGCGCCTACTTGAAAAAAAAAATTTTTTTTTACCCCTGTTTTTTGACCTTTACGAATTTTTTAAAAATACTTCAAATTAAAATTTTTCAAAATCCAATGCTCCAGTGATAAAGAGATGTATGAAAAAGATTCTCACCAAATTTCAAAGGGATCGGTCAGATAGAACTTCAGATATCGTGTCAACCACCTCAGCAAAAGGAATTTTGAGAAAAACGCGTTTGAATTTCGCCGTCCGCTCAAACCAGTCTAGCTGTCGCGTCACTAAAATAGTTGTAATTTCGAAAATAATTCGAATTTTGCAAAATCCTTTTAGGGAGATATTTTTGAATACCTAGACTATCGAATTTTGAAAAAAAAAAATTTTCGATTTTTTCAAATTTCTAGACTAGAATACCCCCTTAAAAAAAAGATTCAAAGATTCAAATTCACCTTACTTTTTGCCCACAGGTAAAAATAGAAAATATTAATCCTGGCAATCCCAATAAGGATAATGGAAAACTTTTATCAAATTATTGCATTGTCATCGGTCCTTGATAGGTGTGCAAAATTTCAAGTTGATCAGATATTTAGAAGCCAGTGAAAATTAAGCTCAAAGATTCCGTTACATACATACATACATGCATACATACATACATACATACATACAACCCGACCTAATAAAAGTGTGTTAAAAATTAAGATATTTGAACCAAATGTATCTCGAACAGCTCATGGCCCAATGGTAGGTTGATATAGAATATAAGCAAAATCGGGCACTAATCATGCTCTCCCGTAATGCAGTACATAATGACGCACATTTACTCGAATTGCAAAATGCAATGAATAACTCAGTTAAAATTCGAAATATGTTACCTTAGCGAAACTAAGTAAACATGTTACTTCTGGCATGAAGAAAGTTGGCATTTGAATTGGGCGAGGTCGGTTAACAATAGCGTTCAACTTCCATATAACGGTGATATAAAAAATTTCCATTTTTGTGTAACTAACGAAGAAAATGCGCCAAATATAAAATAAATGAAAGGAATGCAATAAAATGAAACTTTCGAAAACGGACAACTTTCAAGTAAATAAATAAATCAAATTTATTTAAATTAAAAACGTGCAAAGAGTATATAAATTTGAGTTTCGCCGGAAACTTAGACTTCGTATAATTGTTTTATTTAAATTTAAACAAAATTTGTTGTGTGCTATTTATCAAGCTTGCCGTCAAAAACAATCAGAGCAATATAATATTAATGCTTCCTATTTTTAGATAAAAATAAATAGCTCATTCGTTTTGCGATCTTCCTAAATTTGTTTTAAAATATTTTTTCTTTTAATTGTTTTACAGTGCTCAAAATTGGCGCCTACACTGCTTATGGATGATACGAGACGCTCACACGCTCACTAAAAACCCACGCAAAGCAGGAGCAGCGAGCATAATAACGGCGTTAGAAGACAGCAGGAAAGCACTGCTGCAATTATAAATTCCTTAGTAACGCCGCGACATTAGCTAGCAGCAAAATGATAAGTGGCGTCTCCAGCTCGACATTGGGTCGGGAGGAGGAGCGCAAGCCGCTAATGGCCGCGTACATGTTCCAACGACGCGTACTACTCGGTTGCAACCTGCTGATGGTGGTCTCGTTAGTTATGTGGATCGTGGCCATATCTACGGATCATTGGGTTATTATTACGGGTGGAAAAGGTAAGCAAATTATTCACGAATGTTTAGGTATAAAGTAAGTAGGTACATTGATTTAGAAAGCTATTTTCAGTTGACTATACAAACTTGGGTTTTACCATGCCAACAAAAACGAATGCTATTTATTTATTTTAATAACAAAAACTATGGGCATACACCCACAAAGCAATTACGCTGACAAAATTGTATAAACAGGGTGGTTAATCCAACGTTTAGCATTTGAAATATCGATTTTTATTAATTTGACAGCTACACAAAATAGTATGCGAGATGTGTAATTTAAGATGTGTTAGTTTACGGTTATGCTATGTACCCATGGCAAGTAATGCGCTTTCCCATTCGTAATGGAAACTTACCTAAATAAGCTGTCAAACAAAAACGAGAGGGTAAATAAAGAGAATGATAACCAGAAAAAGTTAAATTTTAATAATGGAAGCAAAAAACAAGAATTGTGAAAAAAATTATTATTTTAAAGAGGTTACTGAACACCTCGAGAATTGCGGAGGAAACCATATTGTTATCTGAGGAACTGTTCCGCCTCCTTGAGGAGCAGTTACAGCTATTGAAGCAACTATTCTTCTAAGAACTATTGTCATTTGCTGGTACTTTTTCTTATTGCTGAATAATGGAAGAAATAAATTAACACAAACTTCGCTATAAAATAAAGTAAAATCTTAGTTTTAACTTAATTTTTTCTCCATCACCGATATACCCAGCAAATAATAGCAATAAAAAACAAATAACAAGAACACGAAAGAGAATCCACAACGCTCGGTTCTACGTTGCCGGAACGACGCGGACTTATCTATATCCGATCAAGGACTGTCACTCCAACAGTATTCCCCATGCTTGTATGGAGGATGTTTATGCTGCCACAACAACAACAAAAATAAGGAGAGCTGCCAAAGTGAATTACGAATGCGCCGCGAATTACTTAGAAAGTGAATTGCATGCTTTGGGAACAGCATGAGACATTTATAAAATGGGTCGCTTTCCGCTTGAACTAAGTTGGGAAATATATAGATATTAAAATCGAATATAAATAAAAAATAGTTTAAAAAAACTAAAAAACACGCTTTTATTGCCAATCGAACTAAAAAGTATAAAATAAATTTTAATGACAAAGAGACCTATAATGAAGTAATAGCAAATCGAAGATCAGTAATAGTCAACTACCTCAAATAGAATAATTCAAATTAGAGTTAAACGCGTGGGATGCATTTTGCTTCACTTTCATAACCCTCTGTAGATAGGTAGTTGCCATTAGAATGATTGTAATATTTACTATATCAAGCATCCCACGCTTTTAACTCTAATTTGAATTACTCTATTTGTATCTTAATTTTTGTTATAATTCTGTTCTGAGGTAGTTGACTATGACTGATCGTTCGATTTGCTATTACTTCATTATAGGTCTCTTTGTCATTAAAATTTATTTTATACTTTTTAGTTCGATTAGCAAAAAAGCGTGTTTTTTAGTTTCTTTAAACTATTTTTTTTTTATTATGAATGAAAATTATTGTTATCATTGCAGTCAGTGAATAAATGATTCGATATATTTGTATTATATTTAATTCCTTTCTTATCGACTGTGAGCCTAAAGCTATGCAGTTATCGGCCGTGATAAAGAAGTAATCGGGATGAAGAACTTATTTCGTGGAGGGAGCCTGAGAAATTGATTTACAACAATAAATCAAGATTTTTCATTTTACAACCAAATTCACCTTACTTTTTGCCCACGGTAAAAAAAAGAAAATATTAATCCTGGCAATCCTAATAAGGATAATGGAAAACTTTTATCAAATTATTGCATTGTCATCGGCCCTTGATAGGTATGCAAAATTTCAAGTGGATCAGATTTTTTAAAGCCAGTGAAAATTAAGCTCAAAGATTCCGTTACATACATACATACATACATAGTACATACAACCCGACCTAATAAAAGTGTGTTAAAAATCGG